>JAMZRA010000005.1:6202257-6225359 GCA_024499935.1 Tyrophagus putrescentiae
TAAAACGACTTAAAAGTTCGAGTTTCTAGAAAAATGCATATTAGATTTGTTAGATAATAATTTAAATCTAAATACCTGGACAGCTTTTGCTTTTCTAAATTTAAAAACTTGTTTTTCAAAACCCATTTTAAACTTTCCAAAACAAAAGTTAAATTTTTCCACTTTAGCGATAGTTTCTTTTGGTTTCAAGTTGAGAGAATTTTTGAGAATAAAACGACAAAATAATGTTGCCACGCATCCTTCGGCCAGATCATGAAGTACGTCTGGCGGAGCAATGTTCCAAATGCTAACATTTTCAAGAGAAACAAATGGACATTTGCGTTTCAACCCATACTTGTTTTCAAAAAGGGCCTTTTCATCGTTTGAGCTTTGAGAGTAGGTTCGAATGTATAGCTTTTCATCTGAAGGCGTTCCAAGAAGTGAGACAATGTCAGTTTAAATTATATTTTTATCAATTTTAAAACCACAAAAACGACAGGTAAATCCTCTAGAAAATCCAATTTTACATCCTAACAATTCGTAACCACCTAAAAAATAAATTTGTAAATAATGTAAAAAATCAATTTATCTTACCAAGATTATCACATGAAATTGCAGATAAGACGACTTGAACATTTTCACTTAAAATTGCTCCATTTGTGTGCTGGTAAACGACTTCAACTCCAGTTGTTTCCAATTGTTTGAACTTGTTGACCAACTGATGAATAACATCAATTGCCGTAGCATTGGCTGAGTTCATCAAAGTTCGACTTGTTATAGATAACAAATAAATTTCCTTGCGCTTGAGACGATGTTTCAGCGGAATATTCAAAAAAGTAACATACACTCCAAGGTACTTTTGTTTTGGGTTGTTGTCGAGTGTAAAATCATCTGCTCCTAATTCAAATCGCAATTTTCCGACTAACCTTTTTAGTCTTTCTTTGCTGCAAGTTAGGTCTGAATCAAAAATAGTAAACTTCTTATTGATAATTTGTTGACGATTCGCTTTTTCGGCAATAATGCTTTCGAGAATTGATGAGTTTTCTAGAATGAGAGAAGACAAAGTAGCCAAGTCGATTTGATGCCCAACTTTGATATTGTTTACAATCAAATCTGTAGGTTCTATGTAAGTTCCAAATTGTTTCACATACACTTCTTGAAGATGGGAACTTTGGGCAAACTTTTTTGCAAGTGAAATAACTTGGGTTTGATCAGATGTTGATGGGAGCAGCAATTGTCCTTGAAGGCATGGACTTATGATTAAATTAATGTGCTTGGAAGCAACAACAAAATTACTAAAACAAACTGAAACAATATGATTCATTTGAAAGTTAAGATAATCTTTTTGATTCTTGGTTAGGTCGCCAGTAGAAATTTCAGCAAAAAAACTTGACTTTGGAATCGTAAACAAAACTGAATTATGTACGACAGTATCAACGCGGCAATTTGCTTCATCCTCTTCATTATCTTCTTCAGTGTTGCCGCTTTCGCTATCAGAATCGTCAATGATTTGCTTGATAGTTGTAGTAAGAGCCGGTTCAGATTGATTTTGAGTTGATGAGGATGTAGTTTTAAACTTTATATACTCTTGTGGGTCGTGTTGTCTACAATTATAAAAATTAAAATCATTTTGATTTACAAAATGTTTAAAACAGTTTACCTTAGCATTTCAGTGTATGCCAACTTGTGATACCTTACTAGATGTTTTCGAAAGTTTGAGTTGTAGCAAAACATGTGAGGACACTCAGGTAGACAACTAAATTGAACAAACTCCGCTTTTGGTGTAGATGCATTTTGCTTAGCTTTTCTATTTGCTTCTCTTTTTTGCTGTTTAAATCGGATGTGTAGCTTTTCAAAGTCTCCTAACCCTATCACCAACTGATCAACAGGTACAACCATGATTAATAACAAAATGTTCAATAAAATAATAGTTTTCTAAATAAAAACGCTTTTTGTCCAAAACAAAACTCAGTTATTTCTGCTCAGTTATTTTCTGCAAAAACAGCATGTTGAAAATTTTCTGAATACGACAATCGCCACTGCGTTTACGCTGCTTTTTGTTTACAACGTTTTGTCACGTCAGAGATTGCAAGTTTTTGTTGAAGTCAAATCTTTTTATTAATCGCATCGTTTTTAGTTGTTTATTGACCTTTTGGGTGACAAGGGATCGACAATTGTCTTTTGCTCTGCGAGATTTTGTAACTCTAAAGCTATTAATCCGGTATCTTTTCCTTGTGTGCTATTGCATCATTTTTAAACTAGACTGCTTACAAACATTTAACAATTTTTTTTCAGTGAATCTAACTGTTGACAAGATGAGTTCACGACGCCAAAAACGATCTTCTAATCGACCTGCTTTATCAAAAACAAAAAAAGCAACTAAACAAGCCCTATTAGATGAACTGCCAAACATTGACATTTCATTGGAAAAGACTATTGAAACTTTGGCTCTTTCCTCATTGTCTCCCACTCTAAACAACTTAAAGCGACCTTTTGAGTCTTCCGTTCTTTTGAAAAAAAAGCAAAAAACTGTTCCGCAGAAAACTCCGACAAGTAGTTCACCAAAACCTACAAATCCTTTATCAGAAAAACAACCGGTTAGCAATGAGCTAAATGAAGATTTTGATCGTGTCCAACTGCGCTTTAATTTAAATAATGTGATGTACTCTACAAACAAGAATTCAGATTATTTTAGCTGCATTTCACCCTCAAACAACTTTTTGTACAAGCGATTTCCGTTTGAGTACAACAAATGGCCAAAAACAAGGCAACCTCAAACTGTTCTGAACACTTTTTTAGAAAAGCTGACAAATGAAAGTGAAGAAACTTTGGAGAAAAAGAAAGAGAGACTGAATAACTTTCCATCGTGGATCAAATTATTTTCTACGGAGCTATTTAATCAACTAAGTAGTTTGTACCCTTATGAAGTTCCAAAAAACACCTGTTTAAAAATTGGCGTACACTTTCAAGATGAATGGCCTGAACTCCAAAATTTATTGGAAGAATATCATCAAGTGTTTGGAAACTCTAAAGATTTAGGTAAAGTAAGAGACGAAAACCTATCTGTAAGTTTTTGTTTAAAGATTCGATCAAAAGTAATTATCAATTTTTATCATTAGATTATTATCGCTAAAAAGATAAAAAATTTGTTCAAAAAAAGAGGTCTTTATCTGAAAAAGCTGGGCGTCTGGCCTTGGCCATCACATCCCGAGAAAACGTATGACTTTGTTTTAACTTATAATTTGTCTAAAATTCATTTTTTGCAGTGTTATCCCCAAAGAGTTTTCCTTAAAAAATTCATCATCTGTGTGCAACTTTGATTACAAGAACCATTTTCCACTACTCACCAATGGTCAAGCCAAAACTCTTATGAAGTTTCAAAGTCAAAACAACTAAAGTATTTTATTTTTAAATTTTTTCATCCTGATTTGTAGTTCTCAATTTTTGTATTGTTTGAATTTTTGAAATTATTAAACAACTTGACTTTTTACGCGCTTAAACGTAAAGAATTTTACTCAAAAATGACTTGAAAAAGCTTAATGAATATAAGCGTATAGGCTTAAAAAGCAAGCAAAAACAGCTTGACTACTGTACGTTTTACGGAGTAAAGAATATACGCTTATTGGCTTGAAGAAAACTTTACGTATATACGCGTAGGCTGTCCACCTTTTACGCGTATAGCCGTAAAAAACACACTATTATTTCTCTGTGTGTTTCCGAACAATTTTTTTTCCGCATGATGGTATGTGTGTCGAATGTGACTGAATGCTACACTACTTGTTCACTAAGTAGAGCACTCAATCCTATCGATCTAGTGCCTAGGCTCTTTTCTCGGGAGCGTAGGTAAAGGCGCGAGGTGGTCGAGTAGGCTTAGTTTCAAAAGGAGCATCTAGCTAAACAGGGGACGTGGGGACTGGCAAAGTAACACACACAAAGTACGATAATAACTCAATTTAATTAAACAATACAAAACACAATTACAGGCACAATTCAAACACAAAGTACAAACACAATCAAAGTCGATTCAAAGTACAGAGAGAGAGAGAGAGAGAGAGAGGAAACCCCTCATCTAGTCGGTCAATGAAGAAACGCAGAGGTGGGCAGGGCTAAACTGATTAGCAGAGAGTCGAAATAAGTTGAATCCAACAGCGGCAACTAAGCTTGTCTCTTGCCAAACCAATGGTGGGGCAAGGGTGAGGTTTGTCACGGCAAGAGGGCTGGTGACGGGGGCGGTGGTGTCTGGGGCGGCAAATGTGGCATTGGCGGGAAGCTTTGTACTCAAAAGAGTCATCAGGGCAAAGAAAACAAAAATGGCTAGAAGGGCTATGGCAGGGCGCTTCAGCTTGCTTGTCTTTTTACTCACTTTTAGCGGGGACACGTAGAAAGGTTCGGCTCTCCGATCTACTTTGCAGGGGGCAAATCCGGTTTGTGGCACTACCGGGCAAGATCTCTTGAATAACGGTTCAAAAGTGTGCTGATTCAATTTGTGCATCACTTGCACACAAGCCTCGTCTCCTTCTTTGGTGGTTGAGTCAATTTTCCTTTTTCTGGAAAAAGCGGCATTCAGCTTAAGACGGTTCAGCAAGTTCTCTAATGCTTTGTGGCGGAACTCTTCCAGAGTTTCTTCAGCATAGAGACAGTCTTTGTCAGCATCGGCAAGAAGGTCGACAGGTGAGCACAGGGTTGAAGGGTAAAGGGGCGTGTTGTGCTGCTTGACAGCTTTGTCAGGCTGAGAGATCAAAGAGACTTTTTCCTCTTCGATTCTTTTGCATCGAAGTCTTTGGACGAGCGTTTGGTTGGCTCGCTCCACAGTATCATTTCTGGCATAGTGATTTCGGCAAAAATGACTTTTTGTCTCAGAAGAATCATCACCCTTTTATTCAGGCATAAGGAGTCTAGGCAGACTTTTGTAGTAGAGGCGACTACCAAATTAAAACAGGTGAACAGGTCGAGCAGGCACTTTGCTAGACTAAGCGTGTCGTGCTTATATATGACAGGCTTGATTTGCGCGCACACTTTGCGGGCAATAGTAGAGATGATTTCTCCAAAGCAGGAGTTGTAGTACTCGCGGGAAAACGAGAGCTCAAATAGCTTGTCTCTGAATTGACTTTTGGCAAGGTGCAATTCATGAACTGCTTCACAAACTAGTTCGTCTGGCAGGTACGACTTCTTCTGGTCAACTTTGCAGCAGGTCAACAGCTGCTTGTCTCCTTCAGTGATGGCTTTCACTTTCTGAAGGAGATTTTCTGCAGAAGCACTTTTCTGTGCTTGTTCGGTTTGGTGGGCATTCAACCACAAGTGGGCACCTTTGGTTAGCTCGTTCAGCTGGGAAATGACGTTGAAAAGGTGCAGTGTCAGGTCAGTGGTCAGGAACTGCTTTACCTTGTCAAGGGCAGTTTGTTCTTCTTTTTCCCATTTCACGGGATAGTCATTCCTCAGCAATCTGAGGAATTCACAAAGAGACTTCAAGTTTGTAGGCGGCAATAGTTTCACAATAACCTTACAGTTACTGTTGAAAAGCTTCAGAGCATTTTCTTCAATTTTGTACTCTAGGTACGCAACTGATTTCTGAGCAAAATGGCATTTGCTAATTTTCAGCGAGGCGTCCTTTTCTTTCACAATGTTGAAGAGCGACTGTAGGTGCACTAAATGCTCGTTGAGTGTTTTGGAAAACACAAGGATGTCATCAATGTAGTTGACAGCAAAAGCATTGAGGCGATGCTTGATCAGGAGGTCAAAAATCACTCTCTGAAGGATGAATGAATAATTGACACTCAGACGGGGTTTCTTTCTGTCGGTTTTCTTATCTACCATCACCTCCAAAACGGGGTAAAGTAAGGTAGAAAGCTCAATGGGGTGTTTGGCAGGGGACTCCTTCACTTGGGAGTTGATGTTCAGTTGGAGCAGGGGAGTGGGGCAGTAAAGGTGAGGAGTAATGGGCATGGCAGTGCTCTGGTGAGTGTGGCAATTTTCACCAAAGATTACTCCGCTTCTTTTGTTGTACTCACAAAGTACTGATTGATTTTTCTCAATCAACTTGGCAAATTCAAAAGGAGTGCCTGTGGCAAGCTTCACAGCACTTTTGCCTTTTTGTTGAGAGAACAGCTGAAGAGTGTATTCGGTGGCAGAAGAGTCAAACTGCTTCAGCTCAAAGCAGTCCACTCTCAAATGGAATCTCAGCATGATGTCCAGCCCTAGAATGACGGCACTAGGGTGGTCGTAGAGAAGGAACTTCACAAACTCAGTGATTTTTCCTATGGTAATTTTGGCTTTGGCAGCATGGCGAATAGTGACACTTCCCATTAGTTGATTGATTTTGTAGGCGTAAGGGTAGTGTGTCAGGCGCAGTTTCTTTGCTGTTTCGTAGGGCATCAGATTGACAGAGACGTTGACGTTGGCTCCCGAGTCAAAAATACCGGACTGCGTCTGGTCACAGACAATAAATTTAACTGAGAGGTTGGCTCGTTTAGAGACGACAAGTTTGGCATTAGAATGAGTGGCAGGTGGATTGGCATCCTTTACTGATGGCTGCTTAATTGAGTCAGGCTGGTTGTTTGTTGGCTCGACCAAGTAGTTTCGAGCAGTGCCAACTCCAATGTCGACTCCAGTGTCGGCTGAAAAAACTAGTTCAGGGAGTTCAACAGAAGATGAAGGCGGCGCTTCAATGTGATTGGACACAAGTTTTGCTTCAGAATCCTGATTTTCCCCCTTTTTAAGCCAGAAAGGTCATCTTTCTGCTCAAGAATGGTGGAGAGGGAAAGTACTAAAGTTGGCAGGTTTTCCTTATCAAAGGTGACTGGCTGGGAATTTTTCTGCATTTGGATCATGAAGACATAAAACTCGTCTGAATCATAACCTATTGATTCTTCTCCGGCAAAGAAGGGAAGAACTACATCATCATCGGGGTCAGCATAGAGTACCGTGGAGTTGTTTGCAGAAGTTGTGGCTACTTCTGGAGTAGGGGAAGACGACTCAGCAGTTGCAGGGACATCTAACTGCTGATCTTCATCTGCTGACAGCGTAGGGGCATTCATTGCCGTGTGGACACTTCCGCGTCGGCGTGGAAAAGGGGCTCGAGGAGTGGAATCATATCCACCGGCAGATGTGGCTGTGTTTGGGCAAATCACAGTCAAGTGTGCTTCACCATAACAGAAGCACTCTCTAGGTGTTGGGCAATCGGCATTGATGTGTCCATCTTGAAGACAAGAAAAGCAAAGACAAGTTTTAATTGCTTCTCTAAAACGTTCTTTTAAAGTCAGTAGTAGACAGCGTACTGACTGGTGAGTAGATTCGCTGCATGCGTTGCAACTTTCATGTTGGCTTTGGTATGGCTGCTGGCTATTCTGGCGAGATTAGAATGCGCCGATCGGCTGGTTTGAGGGACGGCGGGTAGAAACAGGAGCTCGAGTTTGTGCCACAGGGTTCGGCATTTCGGCAGGTCCATGTGCCAGTCTGGCAAACTGAGGTGAGTGGTCACGTCGGTGTTTTCGGTCATGGCTCCATTGTGATCCTCGATCAAAATTTTTGCAATTGTTCCAATGGTTGAGTTGAATTATGAACTTGAGTAAGTTTGCTCATGAGATTAAAAAGTTAAACTGTGAAACGGAAGTTTTAAGTCTCTCAAGGGCAAAAAAATCAGTGTGCAACTAGACCTTCAAACGACAACATCTCTCAAAAAAAATTCCAATTTTTTTTAACAATTTTATCTTTCACCTTTTCCTTTTTCATCTTTCCTCTTCTCCATTTTTTCTCATTTTTACCCTTTCCTTTCTTAACCTTTTTTTCTCATCTTTTCCCTTTTTTATCCTTTCTATTCTTTTTCCTTCTGCTCTTCACCTTTTTTTCTTCTTCACCCTTTTTTTCCTCATCTTTTCCTTTTTTCATCCTTCTTAATCTTTTTTTTTCTGTATTTCACCCTTTCTCTTCTTCACCCTTTCCTTTCCTCATCTTTCTTTTTTTTCATCTTTCCTATTCCTTTCCCTTTTGTTCTTCACTCCTTCCCTTCTTTACCCCTCATCTCTGTCACTCCTCACCTTTTTCATAAAAAAACTGAATTTTAAAAATAATTGAAAAACTTTTTTTGGTTTTTGTTTGGTAAATTAACTAAAAAAATTTCAATTTTTTAAATTTTTAAAACATTTTAAAATGTTTTCATACGTTTTTTACCTGATAAAAATATAAATGCACTGTAAAAAAGCTAGTTTTTGATAGTGCTTTTATTTAAATAAGCCTCACCCCCTTTGCAAATAGCTATTTTACTGCGGTCTATGAGAAAAATGACTTAAAACTGGTCCTAGAAAAAAGGCCATAGTTTGAGTTTGCCTCAAACCTAAGACCTAGGGCCTAGTACAAAAAATTACTGAGGATCTACTGAACAAAATGTACTAGGTTTGGATTGAGTAACTTTACTTTGCACGTTGTGTGTAACTTACTAATTTGTAAAATAAAACTGAGTAATATGTCATAGTTTAAATAAGCCGCATTTCTACTTACAAGTTTAAGGAGAGCCATTTTTGAGGGAAAGTGGGCTTCCCTGCGCAATGCATTTGTATAGCAAAAAAGTCATTTTTTCTGTACACTTTTCTCAGCAACCACACATCGGATTAGGATGTTGTAAAAAACAAAATGAAGGCAAGAATGTATCTTTTTTTATATCAGAAAAAATTTAAGTTTAACAATTTTATTTAAACAGTTATCAAGATTTTAAAAAACAACACGCTTTACAACTCAAATAATAATACATTTCAATATTAAAACCCAAATTTTTTCTAATATAAAAAAAGATTACATTCTTGCCTTCATTTTGTTTTTTACAGCATCTTAATCCGATGTGTGGTTGCTAAGAAAAGTGTACCGAAAAAATGACCTTTTTTCTATACAAATGCATTGCGCAGGGAAGCCCACTTTCTCTCAAAAATGGCTCCCCTTAACAAATTTTATTTAAAAAAATGTTTTCTAAAAATTTAAAATTTTAAGGGGGGACAACGCACACATAGCAACTTTTTTCGAATTTTTGGTTTTCTTTTCAAGTCAACAACTTTTTTTAGCAAGATCTTGAATCACGCAGGTTCCATTATTTTCAAAACAGGTAATACTAAAAAAATGATCAAGGTGTCAAATGAAAGATGACAAAATTATCTAGATTTTGTCTGGTTCGGATTTTTAAATTTTAACTTTGTTGTATATTTAAAAAATATTTGAAATCTTTACAGACTCAGTTTTTGTCTTTCACCATCATTCAAAAATCATTATCTGAGACGTCAAACTACTTAAAAATATTCCGAGTCAGACAAAATCTAGATAATTTAGTCACCTTTCATTTGTCATCTTGATCAATTTTTTGGTATTACTCGTTTTGAAGATAATGGAACCTAAATGGTCAGAACATTAGTGTCGTTACCGACAACGACCCACTCATCGAAGGACCATAGTATCAACACAAAACTGTTCTACATGAAATTTTTACCAATCCTTATTAAGTACATGTTTTATGAACATCATAGCCACCCCGAAATCAAAATTTGAAAAAGCAGTAAAAAAGTGCGCGGTGTCCCCCCTTAACTAAATTTCCTTATAAATTTAACGTTTTTGTTTAAAACTCAAAATTAAAATTTGAATATAAATTTAACATGTTTTTAAGTTTTAAGTAAAAAACCATAAACATTTGTAGTTTATAAAAACAAAAAAATGTTTTTTTATAAATTCATATTTAATTTTATTAAAATTTGTTTGTATGTTAAGTTTTATTTTAAAAAATGAAAACAATTTCTTAAAAGAAATCCTCCCATTTTGTTTTCATACTCAAATGTTATTGAATCGCACATCATTGAAAAGGTGAAAATCCGCTGATTACAAATATTTAAAAATCTAAATGAAGCTTAAAACGGTTTCCGAGAAAATCGGGCTCAAAATTGACCAAAACATGCAATTTAGCAAAAGCACCGCGGTTGCACTTTGCTAAGTGGCGTAAGCAGCAACAGTAAAAGCAGAGCCAAAGGTACAGTTTAGACCCGGTTTTCTTAGAAACCGTTTTGGGATCCTATTAGATATTTACATATTTGTAATCAGGAAATTTTTTACCTTTTCAACGATGTGCGATTCAATAACATTTGAGTATGCAAACAAAATAGGAGGATTTAATTTTCATTTTTTTATTACACGTTAAACAATGACAAATGTTGATTTAAATTTTATTAAAACTACTCATTTAGTTTATTTTTGCTAGTTGTACCACACGTAAAAAATGAATTATTTGATGTGAGTATTTTGTGTAATTTTTTGTTTTAATATTAAAATAAAAAAGTTTTAGGTATATAATATTAAAATCAATGACAAAACATATGATCCTGATGTAGTAGACAAATTTTTTGAAGTAATGAATGAAGAAAGAAAAAGAAAATATTCTGAAAATTTTATCGAACTTCAAGGTGATATAAAAATTGGTTGGTTGGCTTTTAAATATGCCTTTTTAAAACCTGAAAAAAATAATTTTAACCAATGAATTAATTACGCCCAACAAAGTTTTTCTAACTGGATTTAACACATCTGAAAACCAGTATCATCTTAATATTTCTCATGTAGCTCTTCTTTTTTCGGCTCTTAAAAAACCTATTAGTTACACTTGTAATACAAATCAAAATGTAAATGAAACAACAATGCAAAGAATGATCCGCGCAGGACTCGGATTTTTTGCTGACAAAGCAAAAAACGGAAATTTGGATGGCGTTCAAGTGTGGGTTTTTCTTTTGTGGGAATATCCTGATAATTTGCAATAAAGAAAAACCGATAAATTGATTAAAAAAGGTGAAAAAGTTATCTGTGAATCGCCCAATAATAAACTGCGTAAGATCAGCTGCTTGTGTTTTGCCTGACTTTGGAAAAGTGCCTCCAGTCACCGATTTGTTCAGACAGTGGTCAAATCACATCAGACTCGCGAATTTGAGCAGTGTACCGTTTGGAACTTCACATCACTCTTTTGCTCCTCAGCAACTGCTCGCTTCGCTCGCAAAACCCTCGTCAACGGAAGTTAACAGTGGTCAAGTCACATCAAACCTCGCGAATTTGGGCCGTGTACCGTTAGGAAACTCACATCACTCTTTCACAGATCTCTGATGTGACTTTACCACTGTTAACTTCCGTCTCCTCGGGCCCTGCTCATTTCGCTCGCAGGTCCCTTGTCGACAGAAGTTAACAGTGATCACAACAAACCTAGCAAATTTGGACAGTGCACTGCTGCAGAATGCATGTGCAGTAACTCTGTTGGGCAAACACATTAGCTGCAAACAAAAGGAAAAAAATTTGTCTCTTTTAGTGAAGGGAATAATAGCGTTCTCAAGGGACCGCAGACAGTCTGCATTTGCAAGCAACGGCAGGCTGCTTCTTTTTCCCCACTGTTGGCCGTGCATTATTTTTGGGGTTTTGGGTTTTTAGATCTCGGGCCCCGTTGATCGTACAACTCTAATTCTTTTACTTGAATTTTTGTTGGAATTAATGTAATTTTTGTGCCAAATTTGGGCAAAATCGGATAATGGGAAGTATTAAATGGTTTTACACACCGGACAAACGACTAAGATTATAAGCGGGTTTTTTAAAAGAAATCTCGCTAAAAAATCAGCTTATCCCTAAAAAATGATTTTTTTTCTCTATTTCTCCGTCTTTATTCACTCTTTTTGCTCTACAAAGTACACCGATAAAGATATTGTTTGTTAAAACAACAAACTTTATTCACACAATAACAAACAACAAAACTCGACGACGGTTTTACTCGTCGGAGAACTCGGGGCAGATTGGAGCACAAAGACAGATCTCGCAGGTTGCACAAAAATCTCAGGCTAAGCAAAGTGCTTCGCCGAGCGCCACAACGTAACTGAAACGTCTTCCTTTACTCTCGCTCCAAAACGGCTAGCTCGAGCACGCTGTTTTGGGGCCAGTCATAAAAGACGACTCTTGGAATCCTTCAGCACAACAGATATTGAAAAACGGTTTTTACCAGTATAACGAGATAAATGGCATCTTTCAATGAAACTAAAAGTGATCACAAATCTTCATAAGCAATCTCCCCAAATACCGGTCAACTCAAATGTTTATGAGTCGCACATTTTTGGAAAGCTAAAAATGGCTTGATTACTAATATGTTAATATCTAAGTGGAGCCCGAAATGATTCCTGAGAAAATCGAGTCCAAACTGTACCTTTGGCTGTGTTTTACCTGATTTGTAATGCCATCTAGCGGAAACAAAAAGTTTTTAGTTTAATCTTTTTTCTGCTAGATGGCATTACAAGTCAGGTAAAGCACAGCCAAAGGTACAGTTTGGACCCGATTTTCTCAGGAACTATTTCGGGCTCCACTTAGATATTAACATATTAGTAATCAGGCCATTTTTAGCATTCCAAAAATGTGCGATTCATAAACATTTAAGTTGACCGGTATTTGGGGAGAATTTGTTTTCACTCTTTGAGTTGATCAGATAACCGGAAGTATTTAAAATGGCGGATTATCTGCTTTTAATGATAAGCATTTTTGGCTGTATTAAAAAACTACTGTTCCTATAAACATGGGGTTTTGACTGAAATGATCAGATAAATAGCCGGTGTCAAGGAATTTTCCTTGAGGTGATGGCCTCTGACAAGGCCATTCGAGAAGGCTCCAGAGCATAGAGCGGCGGCTGGCTGAGTCATCGCCTGGCTGCTGCTCAGCACCTTGCCTGTGAGCTATTGGATGACGTGAACGTGAGAGGAGCGATCCCTCGAGTCGTCTCACCGCCCCACGTTTTCCCACCGCTAAAAGGCACATAAGCCTGCGGCGCCCAGACCGTCTTCAGTCGTCAAGCAGCAGTCTCAGTCAGTTGTTGGTTAGCAGTCGTAGCCGTCACTCTGTCGCTCAGCCGACCGGCTGCCCAGCGCGCGCCCATCATTGCCGGCCTTTGCCGTGCCCGAGCCTTCCTGTCTTTGGATTCCCGAGCCCTTGCGCCCATTCGCTCTGAGAAGCCTTCTCCACTTCTTTTCCTTCAATTCCCTTACCCTTCACTTTATTCCGATTAAACATGTAGAAGTGTAATTAGGCGTAAGGTCGCAATTTTTAACCTGTCGAACAAGACGGGACGCTACACTACTTGTTCACTAAGTAGAGCACCTAATCTTATCAAACGAGAGCCTAGGCTCTTTTCTCGGGAGCGCAGGTAAAGGCGCAAGATGGTCGAGTGGGATTGCTTAAGGATTGCATCATGTTAAACAGGGGACATGGGGACAAAACGAAATAACACACACATAGGGCACGATAATAACATTGTTTAATCAAGCAGTACAAACACAATACAAAGTACAATACAAGGTACAATTCAAAGTACAAAGAGAGAGAGAGAGGGTCTAGAACCTAAGCTCCTCGGGTCGGGTTTACAAAGTCAAAGGGTGCTGAGCACCGGGTGCAAAACTAGCTCGATAGAATGAGACTATTTTCAGAGTCTATCTCGACTAAAGAGCGGCAGAACAGAAATTTACTAAGTCAGAAAGTAAGATAGTGGCAAAGTTTAAAGTCGAATCAGCTGGTGGCGTGAAGAGTTTAGACGGGAGAAAGAGTTGAAAATGAAGTGATCCTCTCGGTGAAAAGCGGTCTCCTTTTATACAAAAGTCGGAGTTTCTCTCTTCTTGAGACACGATTCCCCTTAGTTTTGTTTTTGGCTCTGAAACGATCGTTTTAGAAATAAAGGGTAATAAAGACGAGGATTCTTTTTCTTTTTCTGCCCCTTTAATTGGCTAATTAGGGAAAACAACTGTCGTGGTAGTTACTAGTCTTCACTGCTACTCCTTTTCTTCATGAACAGATCTCCTCCCCTTGTTCTGGTAGTAGTTCAGCGTAGTACAGTGGCTGTGGTAGATGGCTCTCAACTAAAACTGGACTTCTCTCCTGGTCGTTCTTAAGATGACCCACTTGCAGGGGTGAGTGAGAGAAGGCAAGGTGAATAGGTGGCTACAATAGCCGTGACATAAGCAGTCACAATAATCAGAGGGCATCTTCTGCTGAGCAGTGAAAAGTAAACAAACATTGGGCAACCTTTGTTGCTCCAAAAGGCGTCTGAGGGATCACAATGGTGCTTGGCATTCTAGAGCACCACATTCTTAGATCAGGGTTAGGTTTTTAATTCAACAAACATTTTGTTAGACTTTTGCACTCATTAGACACAAAATAGAAGTTTGGTTGAAGAGATTTTATTCACATACACAAAATAGATCATCACCCGCTGAGTGCTACTCTTCAACTAACTAGCCCACAGCGCACAATCAATACTAAATACATCTTTCAGTCGGTAGTAGTACGTCTCTCTGCCGCAGAGATGGCGCACTACAGGTGGAAGAATCTCCAAATTCTAACACATTTCAACCGTCGTACGCGCCCGTCTCTCTCTCTCTCTCTCTCTCTCTCTCTCTCTCTCTCTCTCTCTCTCTCTCTCTCTCTCTCTCTCTACACCAGACCAACACCAGCGCCCGTGCTCATCTCTCCCTTTCTCTCACCTCTCTTTCAACTCGCGGACAATTCCG
Organism: Tyrophagus putrescentiae; assembly: GCA_024499935.1. Lineage (NCBI taxonomy): Eukaryota > Metazoa > Arthropoda > Arachnida > Sarcoptiformes > Acaridae > Tyrophagus > Tyrophagus putrescentiae. The sequence goes on from JAMZRA010000005.1 coordinate 6,216,771, forward strand.
CGACAAGTCGGCACAAAAGGACTATCTCAGAACTTTGATAAAGTAACCGGAAGTGCCTTATCTAGATTTTTTACTTTTTAGATAAGTTTTTTTAAATACCAAATGAAACTCAATCTCATTTTTGATTACACCTGTTAGAAATATTCACTTGTTTAGTATTCTTTATTAGTCAATCATCAAATCGGTGAAGCAAAATCACACAACACAAAAGGTGAGGCAAAGTCACTCAATACACAAAAGGGTCACATAAATGTTAAAATTAATCACTCAATAATTAGACTCGCACAAAGTATCTTCACTAGTCAGACAGCAGTGGTCGACTAACTCTTCGTCACACAGGCTGCTCTCCTCTCTCTTCTCAGGGCACATCTCTTGTGCAAAGCGGGCATTTCGAGAGTAGCAGTTGAAGAAGTGCGCCACCTTGGTGAGGGAATCCACATTTTCCAACACTCCCCCCGATTCCCGAGCCAAGGGCTCAATCCTGAATAGCACATCTCCACAGGGGTCCTCGTACAGTCCGGCTCGCTCAAATTCTTCTGGCTCAAATAGGCCGACTCTTCTTCGAAAATCCTCAAATCGCCGTAACCTTCTTTAAAAAAACTCCCGCATGATCGCCATTTTTCTTTCGGCTTTCTTCCGGAACATCAAGCAATCCTTCAACAAGCCCCAGCAAATTATACTCAAGATCACTTAGCTTTTCTTCCCACGACAAGTCCACTTCATGTGCAGCAAGGCCCTCCATCCGCCAGCAAATCAGGTCGTTCTTAAGATACTCTCCTCGTCCATCTTTGATCACCCTCTGCATCTCAGATGGCAAAGCCCAAAATGCCTTCCGCTCAGCTTCATGCAGTTCCAGCATCTCTTCATCATCATCTTTCAATCTTTCTGTGCGATCCTCATCCCGTCTGGGCTCCTCGTTGTCCAAATCACCTTCTTTTTTCTGATGTTGTCTTTTCCGCAGTCACCTGATTGTCATCCTGCATCCATGGCTTCAAAACGTCAAGAACCTCCACAGTTGGCAAGACCACTGCTTCCAGCTTCCTTCCTTTCTCGCCATTTGCATTGTTATTCAAGGCATCTTTCTCCTCTTCTGTTGTCTCTCCATCCAGAGTCTTTCCGTTGGCATCGCTTTCTACACATCTGGTCTCCTTTTGCCTTTCCTTTTCTCTGGCATTTTCCTCTCTCTTTTGGACTTTCTTGTACTCCTTCTTCTTGCTCTTCTTTTTGTTCAAATTGTCCCCCTTCTGTCCATCTCTTTCCTTGACTGCCAATCCATCTTCGCTGTCCATCACTGCTCCACTGTCTGATCCTGTTCCATCCAGTTCATCACTGTCACTTTGGCAGGGGCCTGCGATCTCTTTTCATTGCCATCTCTTTTTCATCATTTGACTGCTTCAGCAAGCGTCCTCTTCAGTCATCCTTCAGACCATTCCCCTCTTCATGGTCATCCTTTCAATTGCTTCCTCTTCTGGGCTCCCTCTTTTCACTTTCTTCGGCTTCTTCTACTGCCTCTCCTCTTCTACTCTCCGGCTCACTCTTCATTCCCCCTCTGTGACTCCCTTTCTTTACTGCCCTCTTCCGGGCTCCTCTTCATGCCCTCGCTCACTTCTCGCCGGCTCACCTCTTCATTGCTCTCCTTATCATCAGCTTCAGTTTTCTTAATGTTCATTTCTGTGCCAGCTTTGGCTTTCTTAGGGCTCATCACTTCTTCAGGTGTCTCTATCACAATGACCATCCTTCTGTCAGCTTTGGTCTCCTCAAGGTTCATCTTTCCGTCAGTCGAGGTATCTCCAAAACACATCTTTTCATCTTTGCCCTCTTCTCGGCTTTCACATCTTGTCAATTTCTCAAGCATTTCCTCAGTTTTCATGTCCCTCTTTGGACTTCTCTTGGCCCACCAAGAACGCCCACCGACGTGGGACTCGCGAGCGAAACGAGCGAGGTCTGAGTCGGTGGGCGTTTTTGCTGAGTCAAGTGACGCCAGGGTGAGCCGTTGCTAAACTGATTTAACTTCACCAAGATTTCAGATTAAGAAAAAATTATGTCAAAGAGCACTTTTGTTTAAAAAGTAGCAGTGCACGAACTTAAACGGTGAGGTCTGACGACACTTGGGCATTGTGAACGTCGACTCGGGTCTCGCGAGCGGAGCGAGCGAGGTCTGAGTCGGTGGGCGTTTTTGGTGAGCCAAATGACGCCAGAGTGAGCCGTTGGCTAAACTGTTAAAAAATTGTAGCGGTGCACAGTTAAGTTAGTAGTGAACGAAACGAGCTACTGAGCCCTTGTTTTATCTAAAATTAAATTTATTTTTAAATTTTTCTTGTTAAACTTTTTAATTTAAGGGGAAACAACGCGCACATAACAATTTTTTCAAATTTTTCGTTTTTTTAAGTCGACAATTTTTCTCTCTTTGCCTCCGTTGACGATTGCGATCGATTTCGTCTTCTAGTTGTATCAGCCCGTCGACTGTGCTGTTGGCTCGCCCGATGAGGCGAGGTGACGACGCGCTTACACTCTCACTAGATCACTCTGAAGACGCTATCTAGAAAAGATAGCTCCGGGTGTCACCGAAAATTCCTAAACCAAGTAGACAAGATAGAAAAGTTGGTTTTACGTATATCTCACAGATTAGCATACTTTGCTAGTTTCCGAAAGACTTCTCACAAAAGTTGCAAAAATGTGAACAGAAATATTCTCATGCACAAGTTTTTGAGTTGTCGAATTCTGCTTTTGCAATCTAATAGGTCACCATTTTTTACTATCAATGACAGGAAACAGTTCTGTAGTTGTGCTACTTTCTTAAAGACGACTTTAGCAGCAAGTGAAAGAATGTTGAATCGCAGCAAATCATTGCATGAGTCGAAGTGCTGCTTTCATTCTCCATTGTTTCTGCGAGCATCTTTTTGGTGGTGATGATCTGCTGCATTCTTTGTGACTTCAGAAAAGTAACACCTAGCAAACGTTTCTTGTCATCGGTGTGTCAAATGGTCACTTTCAGACTGCCAAAAGCAAATTGTGACAACTCAAAACTTTGTGATGACAATATTCTGTTCCATTTTTGCACTTTGTGGATAAGTTTTTCAAATGCAAAGATGCTATCTGTGAGTTTTTTACGGAGTTATGGGTGAAGTAAATCAGCAATACAATGGAGGAAGTTCAAACTTAATCTAAGCGGCCTGTTGGTGATGCTTCTGCTGCTAAAAACACAGGATGTTGCTTCATTTCGTGTTGTCGATTGTGAGAGAAAAGCACGAATTGACACTCTGAAACGTGAATTTTTAGGCGTTCAACTTAAAGCGTACGTGACATGCACCATGCAAAAAAATTTGAAAACCTACGTTGTATACTTAAGTTAATCTAATTTTAAGGAATCAATCAATTCAAAAGTTAACTGTTAGTAAAAAAACTTAAAATTTGCAAAGAGTGATCACAGCATGGCCTTTTGCATGAAATATATCAAATGATACTTTAAAGTACTTTGAGTTATGCACAAAAAAATATCAGAGGCACCTTTATTTAAAATGGTCAAGTGTCAAATTACATTATCAATGAAACGAAATCACAAAATGTCCATAAGTGCACATTGACTAGCAACATATTGAAATGCTAAAATGACTACTTGGCCCATTTCTCAAACTAGAAGTGCCTCACTTGATATTTTAGGAATCTCAAATACTTTTCCAAAATGTTCGTTATTATTTCAACTGCGAAAAAATGGGGCCAATCTCTATGGGCACTTGTGATCACTTTTTGGGTCAACCTTGCGACATTGCACTCTACTTAAAAGACAGTTTCAATTTTTTAAGTTTTTCAAACATTATCATGTTTTTAAAGAGTTTTTTTCCAAACTTATCAAAAATTGTAATTTTTAAAAACCAAAATGAAACTGTTTTTTAATTTTTAAAGTGAATCAAAAGTTGGGTGCGCGAGCCGGCGCTTCAAACTTTTTTGTTTTGGTTACGTTTGTCTGAATGACCCCACCCCTTTCACACCAATTGACTGAAGGAACTAATGGGAAAAGTAGAAGCTTCAGGAAGCCAGTATGTTTTTTAAGTTTTTGTCCAATCTTTCAAGTCTGGAAATCAGTCAGCAGGCGTGAATGGGAGTTATTCAGACAAACGTAACCAAAACAAAAAAATTGAGACGTCGGCTCGCGCGCCCAACTTTAAATTCATTTTAAAAAATCCAAACAGCTTAATTTTTGTTCAACTGAGTTTTTGTTTAATATTAAAAAACTTTATTTTAAAAACCACCGTTTTGGCTACAGAAAATCCGACAATAACAACGATACCACTTATGATAATCAAAATTAAACAAAACAAAATAAATAAAACAAAAACAAATGTGATTTTGTTGTTATTTTAAATAATTTGTTTGACAACAATTTTACAAATTTTAAAAATATTATTGCTACCATTGTTATTAGATTTTTTGTAGTTAAAACGATAATTTTTAAAATATTGTTTAAGCTAATTTTAAAATAATTTTGAAAATAAAAAACAAAATTTAATTTTTACGTATTTGAAAAAATTAAATGTTTAGTTTTTTAGCGGCAGGTTTTAACAACCACTTGTTGATTAAAAAACGCAAAAACTGCGTGTTAACTTAATAAAACAAAAAAATTTTAGTTTTTAAAAATACAAGTTTTTGGTTTTTTTACATAATTGCTTATTGTATTAAGTTAAAAATGATATTTGCCAAAAAGCCTAATCTATTTGTAAATTAATTGTAAAAAAATCAAAATTTTTTCTAAGTTTAGTCTCCGTCAAATTTTTTAATTCTCATCTTAAGGCCAGACAAGGCAATCGACGCGTCACCATGCGGCGTAATGTATTCTTATAAAAAAAATTGAAAATTTTGGACAGCGATATCTTAGCTATTTCTGAAACTAAAATTATGAATAAAGTTTAAAATTAAAACTAACAATTAGGTCGAGGGAAACTTCAATCAAAATTTTGATTTTAACTCCCAATCTTTTTTAATTGCAAGTTAAATGCTAAAAAATTCTAAAAAATGAAATTTTTTATATTTAACTTGTAATTAAAAAAATTAGGAACTTATAACTTAAAATTCTGATTGAAGTTTTTTTTGACTTAATTGTTAACTTTAAATTAAAATTTTAATCATAATTTTAACTATTGAATTAACTGATCACTGTCCAAAAAATTTTCAATTTTTTTATAAAGAATACATTACGCCGCATGGTGACGCTTTGATCGCCTTTGTTTAGTTTTAAACTAAAGTAGTTTTTATGCACTTGTGCAAATTTGCAGCAAAAATGCTCATTGTTGTGCATGGCAACAATGTTTGCTTTTATTCTATTTTTTCTAGTTTATAACAAGTTTTTGCTTGTAAAACTTATCTCAACGTGCTAACAAATGATATTTTAGTAAAATTAAAGAGCAATGATCAAAATGGGTCTAAATTGAGCAGTTGAATCCTTTAACATGTTATATACTGTTAAAAAGCTAATTTTTTGCTGATTACAATTCTTAAATAGATATCTTGAGGTAAAAAGTCGTTTGGAAGATTCTTACACAAGTAAGTCTCAAATACTATTGTTTTTAACTGATACACTGTCATAAAAAAGCAAAGTTGCAAAGTTCTAAATTATAAAAAATAACAAAATTGTCAAACTCAAACTGTTTCTATAGAAACTTTATTGAGTGTTGTGCAAGAAGTACTTCTCACCTCAAAATATCTATTTAAGAATTGTAATCAGCAAAAAATTAGTTTTCCAACTGTATATAACATGTTAAAGGATTCAACTGCTCAATTTAGACCCAAAAATGACTTATTTTGGGCATTGCTCTTTCATTTTTGATAAAATATGAAAAAATGATATCAAAAAATTGTTTTAAATTTGGTGTCAATGACGACAAAATTTTTTTTGCGCCACAAAGTTAACAAGCATTGTTTATGTTTTTAAATCAAAAAGTTTTTGCCAAAACTTGAAAATCTTGTTAATAAAATTTTTGTTTTTAAAAAATTTTTAAATTGCACATTTAAAAAATTTAAAATGTTTTAACAAAAAACATAACTTGGCGGATTTTCAAAAGGGCAAAAAATTAAAATTAAAATTTTTTCATTGTTTTTGTATTTTAATGATTTTTTTTATTTTTAACTTTTTAATATTTTAATACGTTATTGTTTTTCATTTTTAAGTTTTTTAATCACAATGTAAAAAATTTAAAAATTGTTATTTTATATATATAATTTTTTAGGTTTTTAGTTAGCCGCTACAATTGTTTTGTTTTTTAATTTTAAATAACAAACTCTGAAAATTAAATATAAAACTAGAGTAGTTTTGTGAAACAATCTTTTTTTAATTTGTTTGTAACTAATTTTTTGTTGACAAAAAGCAAACAAGCATACTTAATACAAACGAAATCAGTCCAACAAAGTACATTTGTTAAACAACCAGTTTAAAAATTTTTCAGTTTGAAATGCATCGTTAAAACTTCTTTTTAAAACATTTTTTTCAAAATAAACAAAACACATGTAAAATGGAAATATTTTCCCCTTTGTCAGAAAAAAAAGTTTAGGCAGAAAACAAAGGATTTGACGATCGAATATTACTTAAGTTTTTGAGCATGACGTCAGATGCCACAGAAAGTAATTCGAGCAAAAATTTGACATATTGCCAGAATCACTTATTCTGAATGGCATGAATGGGCAAACAAAAGAGAAAAGCACATTTGAGACAGGGAGCCCCAAACATCGGACAGACATCTTCCCTTATTCCTAAAGGGGCCTGGGACAAGGAGAAGAGAGAAGGGAAGGAGGTAGAGGAAAGGAGCGCGAGAAAGTTAGTCAAGATAAGGATAAAGAAAGCGACACGCTTCCAAAGAAGGACGATCGTGTACTGACTGCCGGCGTGCTTTCGGCGTCTCGTAACATTTGACCCAAAGTAGAAGCGCTGGTCAAATCCGCTGCCCTGGTACAACACTGATCGTCCGCAAAACAATCGGGCAGCGGTGTACAAAGCGACACAACACCCGTTTGCGACGAGCTGAAGAACGAGGGCTGAAAAAGCTATACGACGCCGCCATCTCCGTTTACACCGATGGCCAGCTTGCCGAGCAGGTTTTTGACAGTCCGCCAGACGCCTACTACATCCCCCACACCATGTGATGAAGCCCGCCTCGACGACAAAGTCGGGGTTGTGATGAACGCCTCGTTTGCTCGCCGAGATCAAAAGTCGCTCAACGACTGCCTGTTTAAGGGTGTGTCCGAGCAGAACCCTGCCGATGCTCTGTCGAGAGGACTATTGTTGGCGAGTTGCTGAAGCACCCGCTCTGGTCTCATGGCGCTGATCCCCTGCAGCTGAATGACCCCAACTCCAAACTTTACTGCACCTCCTCAAAGCCAATTGTTCCTCTGTCAAAGAGCGAGTCTCTCTAGACGCTGGAGAGACGCCGAAAGCACGCCGGCAGTCAGTACACGATCGTCCTCTCTTGGAAGCGTGTCGCTTTCTCTATCTTCTATTTGACTAACTTCGCCGCCTCCTTCCATTTACGTCCTACACTTTTCTCTTCTCTCTCTCTTGTCGCAGGCCCCTTTGGCCCTTTCACGTGTTTCTAGCACCATAACTTTCTTCCATCATTGTTTACATTAAACCCTCCCACGTTTATTGTCATTCAGTCCTTGTCCTACAGTTTCCACGCCTCAGGCATGGACCCCAACGATGGTAAGACCGCGCAAGTTTGACCCTTCTGAGCTCTAGTCCCACGCTGCGCGCTAGGATTTTGAGTTGACCTCGCGACACACTAGGTTGATGTGAATTGACTGACTTGATTCAGTGGAAAGTACGACTGCCTGAAAATACTGGTCAATGTCCTCTTGGTGATGGGCACTTTTAATCCACTTTACCAGTACGCGTACTGGCAGGCTAAAAAGAAGCAAAAATGGAAAAAATCGCTTGCAGCGAGAATGCAGGTTAGAAAACAAAACTAAAGTTGACTTGAACTGTGACTGATGGTCCAAACGGAAGTTTGCAAAGTTGAAAAACAGCTGTTTCTTTTGGTAATTTAGCTGACGATTACGAACTGTCGCATTTTGCAGGTTGTCCACTGAGCTACTGTTGTTTGTGATGTGCATCTTCAGACATAAAATTTTATTTTGGTAGCTTGCCTGAGTAGCTGAAACTAACGACAAATTCAGTTAAAGATCAGATTCAAACAAAATAAACTCCATTTTAGGAGTTTTCATTTTGCAAAACTGCTCTAAATAACGGTCAAGTCACATGTCACCGTAAAATTTCCAAACGAATAAAAGGAACTATCGTGACAAATATTTCTAAAAAGTAGAATAAGATTTAGTAACGAGAGCTTAGGGGTGGTGGTGGGAGTTTAGTCCCTAAGTCAGGTTTTATTGTCGGTTACAGCAGGTTTCACGAGCACAGCACGACTGCCGCGTTACACGCACCGTCAAGCCGGTTGTCAACACTGGCGGCCGTATCTACCTTCACCGGCCGCCAGTCATCATAGCCGCAGCGGCCTATCAGCCGCCACTATTTCATTTTTTATTTTTTAAACATTTAAACTTATTTTACAAAAAGTAACAATTCTGAAATAAGTAAAAAAGTAGAAT
>JAMZRA010000005.1:6225859-6278651 GCA_024499935.1 Tyrophagus putrescentiae
TAGAGCTTTTACTTCATACTTTGTCATTTTTGCATGTGATCAAAAACAACAATAATGTTAAAAGTTATTATTTACTTGTTGGAATGATTTAATAAAAATGTATGTTATAACATTCTTGTGTTTTTATTGACTTAATAATGCACTTCTATGCGCGTAAAGTTTTTTGCAAATCAAATTTCAAACAAAACATACCCTTATACGCGTAAAGATATTTAAATGTTGTGTTTCATTTACTATTAACACGCCATACATATTTGACTCAAAAAATGTTTCCATCGCCGAATTTGGTATCGTTGGAAAGGTAAAATTAAGCTGAGTAAAATGGCTTAGGTCGCTTATTTTTCCTTGATCCGGCGTTTCCGGTTCCGGTCAAAAGGAGTTTAACCGTACAAAAAATTATAAAATTTTTTTTTGATAAGTTTTGAATCAAATTTGTTTGGTAAAATAAATTAAAAAGGTGTTTCTATTTAATAAAAATAAGTTTGCTTAAATCTGATAACAATTGCAAAAAAAGTTATTACAACTGATAAAAAGTTTAATTATACCAATTTTAACAATTTTTTAAAAGCGTCTAAAAATATGTTTTCATTCAAGTTATACATCTAGTAAATAGTTTTAGCATACGGAAAGTTCATTTCTGGCATTCAAAATTTTTTTCTGAACCGGAAGTAGAACTTCTTTTTTGAAACTTTTTACTTCCGGCTCCAATTTAGTTGAAAACAATATATGATAAAGCCCTCATTAAGAAAATAATTATCCATTTTTTGTTTTTTCAAAATCAGACAAGTACAGGTGTTAAAACTACAGTAAGTACTCAGATGGTTGACATTGTGCGGGGCTGTATTTTACCAGTGTTTCGAACTTTGCTCACACTAGTTCACAGTGGGTTATGTCAACCAAGTGAAGTGTCAACCATCTGAGTACTTACTGTAATTAACAAAAAAGGAGTTTTTATTGAGTTTTATTAAACTTCAAAAATCTTTTAAAGGTATTTTTAATGATATTTTGCTGCAACAAACATTGTCAGCCTATCCCTAAAAAAATGATTTTTCTCCCTCTCTCTGCACTTACTCTTTTTGCTCTAGAATCAGCCTATCCCTAAAAAAATGATTTTTCTCCCTCTCTCTGCACTTACTCTTTTTGCTCTAGAAAATACACCTTTAAAGATATTGAAAAACGGTTTTCACCAGTGCAACGAGATAAATGGCATCTTTCTAATGGTACCAAACTCGAGTTGATCAGATAACCGGAAGTGTCTTATCTGATCATAGTCACTTTTTAAAACAGCCATATTAAATACTAAATGAATTCCGATAAGATTTTTGATTGCACCATTAGATTCCTCGCCCCTTAATTGGTCTGTGTCTAATTTGGTGTTTCTTAAAACCTTATGGTTTACCAGAAAACTCAAAAAGTTTGGAACGTTGTCTGTTGCTATGCGCCGCTGGCTTTGGCTGCCACGCGCGCGCGTATCGCTATCGCGGCAGCTTTGCTGACTCAGACTGTGCGCGCTCGCTGCTGCCGCCGTTTTCGGCCTGGGCTTCAGTGCAGTCAAAGAGCACAGGCTGTTGCGGGGGAGCATAAAACAAGGGGGGCCTTTGCCAGCCGTTTGCGAGAGCGATTTTTCTTAACAAATTAAAGTGTTTTTAAAAACAAAAAATATTGTCAGTAAGAGTTACTATTCTACTTGATTTGCACTTTTGAATCATTTAATTCTGACTTGTGGTTCCAAAGATATCATCAAAAGTTCAAAAAGTTTGAAACCCGCTCTATGGGAAAACCATGCATTCCTATGGGGGCGGTCAAAATGCATGCAAGTCAATGGCGCAATGCAATTCCTATGGCGCATTGATAACACATTAACTATCACAACAACTTTTGTGTGCAAAACAAAACTAATCTAAAAAACTTAACAAATTAACTTTTGAGCATTCTGGGTTTATTTTAAGATTTTTTCAATGATGTCCTTTATTTGAAAAACTTAAAAAGCTTACCAATATCATTGCACGTTTTACCAGTAAGTTAGTAAAAATTATTAAAGAAACTTTTGAGTTTCAGTTAACCAATTTGAAGTTTTTGGTTTTGCTCTTTTGTTTAAAATTAGTCTAGATGAATTTTAAATTTTTGTCTGTTTTAGTTTGTAAAACAAAATCAATTTACAAAATTAAGTAGAAAAACTTGTGTTTTATGGATGTTACCAGAAATTCTGAAGGTGGGGAAAACAACCCAAACTAACTTTTTCAACTTCTTATTTCTCAAAATCTAATCAACTCAACAACAGTGATAACAACATAATCAAAATCCGTTTTCTCAGATAACTCTTTCGTTAACCCTCTAACTCCAGTCAATCAATCTTTGAAAACGCCTAACGATAAACAGATTACCACCATTGCTACCGCCACCACCGCTTCTAAACCTTTAGCAGTCTTTTTCATCAGGTAGCATATCAAACTTAATGTAAAACTCTAATTTGAGTGGTCCAAATAAACTTTAACTTAAAAAAATTATTAAAAATCAAAAAAACTTTTTATTCAACAATTCAAATTGTTAAATTGAAACACAAAAATTTTTTATAATTTTTGCTAACTTACTACTAAAACGTGCAATGATATTGTTAAATTTTTGAGATTTTCATAAAAAATACATCATTGAAAAAATCTTAAAATAAACCCAGAATGCTCAAAAGTTAATTTTGTTAAGTTTTTAAGATTAGTTTTGTTTTGCACACAAAAGTTGTTGTAATAGTTAATGTGTTATCAATGCGCCATAGGAATTGCATTGCGCCATTGACTTGCATGCATTTTGACCGCCCCCATAGGAATGCATGGTTTTCCCATAGAGCGGGTTTTCGAACTTTTCGAACTTTTGATGATATCTTTGGAACCACAAGTCAGAATTAAATGATTCAAAAGTGCAAATCAAGTAGATTAGTAACTCTTACTGACAGTATTTTTTGTTTTTAAAAACACTTTAATTTGTTTAGAAAAATCGCTCTCGGAAAAAGTAGTGACAGCACTTAAAACTCACCCTGTATATTTGGCAAACTCATATTTTTGCCAAATATATAACACATCATTTTTAAGAGTGTAGTCAAGCATAAAGTAACAATATTGTCGACACTCAGTGCTGTCCTTAGCATCTTTGTCAGTGGGTAAACATTCTTCGCATAACTTGATAGCTCCCTATAGTCGAGGGAATCTCATCATCGGACAATAGTTGTGTTTTATTAGAAAATTAGTGATAAAACAAGCAAACAGGTAAATGACTGGCGTGGCTGACCAGGTGTGTACAAAAAATTGTCTGAATTAAGGGCGAGTAAAGGTTAATGAGTTTAAAAAACATAAACCGTGTAAATTTAAATCAATGAGTTTGAATTGCGGTAAATTAGTGCTAAAACAATACAAAACACGTTTTTGTTTTGTTGAACCAAAACTTGGGTAGTGACCTAAAAACATTTTAAAAATTATTATTTAAACAAGTAAAAAATACTTTTAACTTACTTTTGCTTTTGTCTTAAAAAACATAAAAAATTTTAAAAATGTGAATTTTTTAGTTTTATACGTTGGACCAACACAAAATAATTTGTTTTCATTTTAATGAATAGATTAGCTATTTTTGTTTTACATTTTTTTTGTTATTTTACTGGATTTTTCAGTATTTTTTAATATTTGTGATTGTTTTAAAAGTTTTTTTTAAAATCATTTACTAGTTTACTATTTTAACAGTTTTTACAAACTTTTTTTTATTTTTATTTTTTCAATTGTTTGAACAAATTTTTGTACGCTTTTTTGTAATATTTGCTGAAATTTTAAATTGTTTTTTAAATAGTTTGAAAAAACAGTTTTTGAAACATTTTGAAGTAAATTTTCAATAAATTTAAATTCTTCTTTTTTTAAAATTTTTTCAATTTTTTGGTAAATTTTAAACGTATCAAAACTGTTTGGAAAAACATTTAAAGACAACGAAAATTCAATTGTAAATTGATCATAATAATCTACTATCTCTAATGCTAAAGCTCGAGTTTCATAATCAGTAATTGCTTTGTTTTGTTTAAAATTATATTTGACTCCAGTTTTTATACGAGTAAAAACATCAAACAAAAAAAGTGTACTGTTTATATCTACATTATTTAAATTGTTTGTGTTAAAATTTAATTTGTTAAAATCATTTATTAAAATATTATTTTTGTTTAAATGTTTAACTTGATTTTTTAAAAATTCTGCAACATCAAAATGATTTGTATATTCAGCTAATTCAATTGCATTTTGATTGTTTTTATTTTTTGCATTAAAATCAATGCATTTTTGTTTTGATAAAAATTTTACTATTTCAAGGTTTCCATTTTGTGCTGCAACATGCAAAGGGGTTGACTTAAATATATCCACCGCATTTATATAAGCCCCTCTATTAATAAGAAACTTAACAACATTTAAGTTATTTTCATTTACTGCTTGATGCAAAGATGTTCTTAATGAATGCTCATCAACACTATCAAAAACAAAAAATCTGACTGAACGGTCGTAACGATTGTTGATTGCAAACTCAATCAACGTTTTGCCTTGTTTCGTTTTTATTAAATTTGGTTTTGCTCCTTTAAAAACAAGAAACTTGATTGTTTCAATGTTTTGTTTTTTAATGGCTGCTTCAAGAGGAGTTGTTTTAAAATTTGTTGGTGTTTTAAAATCAGCACCATTATTAATTAAAAATTTTGCTACGTCATTTTTGTTTTTTACAATTGCCCAGTAAACTAAATCAGGAATTTGAATGTTAGCATTTTTTTCAAATAACAATTTAATCATTTCTAAAGTTCCGTTGCCTTGAATTGCAGCTTCTAGTGGACTTGTTCCATTATTGTTTTTTTTGTTAATGTTTTTCTTGCAAATAGATTCACTTAAATATTTTGCTAATTTAACATTGTTTAATTTAGAAACCGAATGCATTGGCGTGTTACCCTCTATGTCACTTTTGCATTTTAAATAATGTTTTTCTGATAAAAAAATTGTTATGACTGTGTTGTTTGCTTCAGCTGCCATATGAAGCAAATTTCGTTTATTTACTTTATCTTCTACGTTAACGTTAGTTTTATTGCTAGCCAATAAATAATCAACAAGTTTTTGACTACCATGTTTTACTGCTTCTATTAAAGCATAAGTTAAATCTTTTTCTTTGCCTTGATCAGTTTGTTCTATTATAAACTTGACTACGTCAAGTTTATTTCTATTTGCGGCAACATCTACTAACTTTACAGTACTTCCGTCAGATCGTTTTATATTTAAAATTAAAGAAGCTTTGTTTTCAATAAAAAGTTTAACTATATTTAAAGAACCAGAACCTTTAACAGCCCAATACAAAGCAGTTTGCCCTAATTTATTTTTGTAATTTATTTTTGAAACGTTAGTTGTAAAAAAATAATTGCAAGCAGTAAAACTATTGTATTTAGCTGCCTCCATCAAGGATGTTTGACCATTTTTATTTATTGACAATGAACGTAAATTTTTATGTAAATTAAATATGTATTTAAAAATAGTCGGTTTTTTAACAATGTAATGAAAAATTGAATTGCCTAAACAATCATACTGAGAGAGTTCAGCACCGAATTCTAGCAACATTTGAATCATATCAAATGATCCATTTTCAGCCAATGCAATAAGTAAAGGAGTTCGGTAGCATTTATCGGCTGCATTTATATTAGAACCAGAATTAACTAAATATTTAGCATTGTGTAACATATCATTACGAACAGCTAAATGGAGAGCAGTTTCACCATTTTCATTAAGTGCATCAATTAGTACTTTGTTTTGCAGTAAAAGTTTAAGAATTTCAACGTTTTCTTTTTTACTTGCTGCAGCATGTAGTGCAGTTCCTGTATTTTTACTATTGTTTAAACTAGCTCCTACATCAATAAAATATTTTGTTAAATAAAAATGCCCTTTTGCAGCTACTTTATTGATAACTGGTTCATCATAGGGATCATTGACATTTGAAATACCTTTTTTAATAAGATATCTAGCAATTATAATAGAGTCTTCTTCATTAAGAAAAGGAAGTAAGTGTAAAAGCGGTATTTTGTTATATTTTGAATGTTTGTCAAACTCAACTAAACTGTCAACAGATGTTCGGTTCTCGTTTAAAAGAAACTTAATAACATCGTGTTTTCCATTTATTAAAGCATAATGAATGGGTTTCCAATGATTGTAATCATATGCATTAGCATCAAGGCCTTCATTAATCAGTTTTTCTACTGCAGTTATTTCTCCTTGTTGAGCAGCTAAATGAAGAAGAGTTTTGTTTTGCATTAATTGAATTTTTGCATTAGCGCAAAAAGCAGACAAATGTTTTATAGAAGTTGTTCGATTATACATATAAGAAATGTAAAGTGGAGTCAACTCTTGATCATTTTGTCTGTCAATGCTATCTTTATGTTTTTTAATCAGCAAATCAAGTATTTGAACATTGCCATTATACGAAACGTAGTGTAATGGAACTGACCCATCTGAAGTTTTTGCAATAGCACTAGCATTATTTTGCAATAAAATTTTAACAATTTTTTCTGATCCAAAAAAAGACGCTAAATGCAAAGGAGTTAAATGGTTGTTTGCTTCAGCATTAACATTAACTTTTCCTAATTTTAACAAAATTTCAGCTACTTGGGGCAATTATTAATTGCAGCAAAATGAAGCGGAGTAAATTTTTGTGTTGATTGAGCATCAACAATAATTTTTTCATTTACTATTAATTTTTTTACAATTTTTGATTGATTAAAAGAAGCAGCATAATGCAAAGGGCTTAAATTGTTTTGCCCTTTTATGTTTACATTAGTTTTAGGAAAATTTAAAAACAGTTTGATTATTTCAATAAAACCATTATAACTGGCTGAATGAAGTGAAGTTAAATTTAAATACATTTTGTCTGCTTTATCATTAACATTAGTTTGATTGTTTTCTAACAAAAACTTAACTATTTCTGGTTTATTGTGCTCAGTAGCAATGTGTAACGCAGTGTGCCCTTTATCATCGGTAAAATTTAAAGAAGCATTAAAATGTACTAACAACTTGGTCATTTCTAACGACTTAGAAACGGCCAAATGTATTGGTTGTTTTGCATTGTCAAAAATTGCATTTGCATTTGCCCCAACCGAAAGATATAGTTTTTCATTTGATAAAGCAACATCAATATTGCTATCAGTTAAAGCATTAAACAGATCTCGGTCAATGTCCCAAAATGCAGTTGCGTTACCAACGAGAATTGCTACTATTTCAGGTTTGTTATTGTTAAGTTGTCTATAAATGATACGGGCTCGAGAACCAGTAGGATCAATTGGTATTCCCATTACTAATGGGTTTGCTGAACTGTCTACCGTGTATGGCCGGGACCAATCGCCTACCATCGAACTACTGTCTCCCGCATATTGCATGGCATATCGAAGAGTAGTTTTAGCAGTCCAGCCTAAAATTGGTACAGGAACGTGCGATTTTTTAGAAAAAAAAAGTTGAGGACTTAATCGAGGGGGGACAATAGGGTCAATTAAACTGCCTACGTTGCTAAAAAAAACTAAAACAAAATGCAAAAATGTGTTTGTTTGTTTGTAAACTTTTTCAAAATTTTGCACAAACAACGGATCTACGTTATTAGCAATATTTTTACTGTTAATAGTCATTAAATCTAACGATTTTATAGTTTTTATAGCATTTATTACTTTGACAACAATTCCACAATTGCCTAAAAAACTACTTTTAAAATCTTCAATAGTGTTAAGATTTTCAAGGTAGTATTTGTTGTAAGAGTCAATATTGCTTTTTTGAATGTAATAACTTTGCAACCAATTGTACTGCTGAGTGGCAAAATTGAACATAGTTAAATACATTTGCACACCATAAATTAGCATTGAAAACATTGTCATGGCTGTTAAATCTTTTGAGTTTTTAGGCAAATAATAACCTAGATTAATTATATTCATAAGTGAAGTGTGCAACGTTTTTTCTTTTGGAATTCGAGCATTAGCAATGTACAAAAGAATACTGTTTTCATCATCTTCAAGCATGTAAAGTCGTTTCTCAATATTAGATTTATATATTTCTTGAGAAATTCGAGTAAAATGTCCAAATACTGACATCATATTATCTACAACATTATTAATTTGTTCTTTTAACAAAACATCAATAATATTTTGTTTCATTAGATCTACTTGTTTTTTTAAAACTAATTTTGTTTCCACAAGTTTGTTTATTACTTTTAAAACTTTTTTTTCTAAATTTTCAAATTTTGTTTTAACAATTTTTTGACGTTCATTAGCTTTATCTTCATATTTTTTTATGTTTTCAAAATTTAAATTAATTTGCCGATTATTTTTATTTAACTCAGCTTTATTTTGAGCAATTAAAAAAGAATTTTCATTTAGAATTTCAGCATTTTGCTTAACTATTTCTCCAGTATCTTTTATAAAATTATTTATTTTATAAGTTACCTCTGGTAAATCATTAATTTTATCAACAACAACATGCCCTTCATTTCTAATTTCTTTAGCATCATCAGGTATATCCTGACCATTTATCCAATAATTAATACTTAAACTTGTATCCAAAAATAAATTTAAAAAAAATAAATCAGGAATCTCTTTTGTAGTTTCTCCTAAAAGCTCAAAAATTTCTTTTGTTCCATCATATGGTTGTAAAAACGTTTTTTTCATTGAATCAAAATCGTTTTCAGTAAAGTTATCAAATTTTAAAGTTTGTTTATTTTTAAATTTTGTTTTATTTATTTTAATAAAACTCAACTTTTTTTTGTTTTTTTAGTCATTTTAATTAACTATTATTTTATACTATTTTAACTGTTAAAAAATTAAACAATTCAAAAACTTATAAAAAATTTTAAAATAAAAAACTTTAAAAATAAAACACAAATTGTATTAAAAAACAATCCAGTAAAATTAACATATTAACAATAATAATAAAAAACTAATATATAATGTTAATATAAATATATATCATTATTAAAAAAAATTACTCACCAATTAGTTTTTCAACAGATAAAATTTTAAAAAATAATTTTTTATGTTTAAAAAACTCTTTTTATATTTTTAATATGTGTGGTTTTGAACGTTTGACATTTTAACCATTAGCATTTGAAACAGGTAATTTATTTTTTAATTAAAATATCGTCAATTTTTTTTAAATATTTTTAATCAAGCATGAATATATTTAATAATAAAAATAACACACGTGGTACATGTGCTTGGCTAGGTGGGATTATGGTTCGTCATTGGATGCTGAGCTCCAAAAGGCGGAGACTTTGGAATGTGACGTAGAGCCTACTGTCAGCAGTGCGTGCTGGTGCGAGCGCGTGGTTGCTTTTACATATTGACAGTGTGGCAAAACCACGCCAGCCATTGTTTCGTCATCTACGGATGGCAACCGAGCGATCGTTCTAGAAAGCCGTCCAGCAATTGATGAATCGATAATCGATAAGCCCATCACCCGTTGATCAAGCTGGATGACGACAAAAACGACGCCAGCAGACAGAACACGATCGTCCTTTTTGGAAGCGTGTCTCTTTCTCTATCCTTTGTCTTGACTAACTCTCGTGAGCTCCTTCTTTTATCTCTTTGTTTCTTTCTTTTTTTGTCCCAGGCCCCTTTATGTGCTTCTTGCACTATTGACTTTCTTTTATCATTGTTTACATTAAACACTTTCCGGTTTATTTTCATTTAATTCTTGTTCTACAGCCTCAATGTGGCAGAATCCGACCGGGGGTGAAAGATGGTGGGACCTGCGCTTGTGTTGTGTGTGTCCGAAGCTACCGGTTGATACACCCAGGTTCAAAAATGGGGGCACAGTCGATCCTATCTCTCAGAGAGCAATACAAGCCGGCGTCTCACCGACTCAGTACTGTTTCCCTGAGCTACCTTTGAAAGTAGTGAAGGCGAGTGAATGATGACGATCTGCGGCCCAGCGCACACACACAGGCCAGCAAATGGGACGGGTCGGGCTACTTCACACCGACGGGGCACTGTTCGGGACTGCTTCGGGTCTTCAAGATCGGGGTCTCTCAACTGATTTTCGCTGATACTGATCCGCTGATGCAAGCAAGCTAGACGACGTAGATCTGCTCTGCTTGGAGGTTACGATCACACTGTCGCAGCGAGCAGCAGCGTGCTCTGTTTAATGACTGCCCGCTTGGGGGCGCTCGCTGCGGATAGAAATATCGAGAATAATAACTACAGATATCGCCGCTAGTCGGCTAGTATGGGAATAATCTAGATAGAATAAGGCCAGAAATAAGGGGCCAGATAGTGGAATAAATAAGGTTAAATGAACGAATAAATGATCCGGACGTTTGTGTAACACAACGCCTTAACTATGGATCCCAACTTTGGTAAAACCGCGCGAGTTTGACTCCTTCTGACCCAAAAACTCACCTAAGATTAAGATTTGAAAAATTTTTTTATTAATTAAATATTGTGCGAAACATTTATTTTTATCAAAAAAACTTTTTCTAATGATAATAAAACGTGTTTCAGTATGCGCGGGTGCAGCTTCAAATGATTCAGGTATATTTCTACAAAACGACAAGTTACCGAAATGATGCACGCAACGGTGGCTGCACTTCAATAGGCTCCACCGCTTAGCATCATGTGCAAGTTGGCTCGGGTGCTCTACTTGTTTCTCCTCATCTCATACTTCTGTATTTGCCCATCTAGATTGTCATCATCATTAAAGGTCTCTGCCACCACACGTAAATTTTTAATTTAAGGCAAGAGTGTTTCGAATTTTTTAATTTTACATGTTTCTAATAGTTTCCATGTAAAACACTCATTTTACGTTAAATTTATACAAATTTCGGTTATTTTTCCTAAAATTATGATTTTGGTCTTAAAATAATTTTAAAGACTTTATCTTGAATCGTATGGAAAGGTTTTGAAAAATATTGTTTTGGGATTTTTAAATGACCGATCAAAGTTGAAAAGTTTGTTGACTTCAACTTCAACTCTTTGCAGAACAAAAACTAAACAAGTGTAGTGCCCCCGCACTAGTCACCACAGTTCACACACTTTGACTCACGTTTTCACTCTCACTTAACGGCAGTTGCTAACGCGACGGCCGCTGCGGTAGAACGCGCGGTGCAGCGTGGCTGCCAGCTTTAGAAAACTCAAGTCGGCGAGGACATCTTTGACATCCCCCTCATCCACCATCTTCGAGCCCTTGGTCAACTCAAGTGCTGGCAACACTGGACGACGCCTACCGGGCTCTAGGAGGGACCACGCCCAGGAAGTCATCAGAAGGACGGGAGCTGAAAAGGCCGGCCACGTGGTCAAGAGTGGAAGTTACCCCTGCGATGCCCTGCTACGCGGACTCCCCATTCGGAACTACTGGCCTTATGGCCTTGAAGGCTTCATCGGGACGTCGACATCTTCCGAAGACCAAGGCTCAACTGCTGACCCTCTGGTTCGGCCGTTTTCCTGTTTCTCGGCGTGGATGTCTGTCCACCGCTTGTGTTTTGCTGACGGCTCGCTTCTTCTGCGCCGGCGCGCGCCCGAGCGTCGCGCAGAAACCTTATCTCATCGAGTGCAGCACTAAGGGCGCCTACGCAGACTCTGGCGGCGAAGAAGCAGCAGCAGACTGAAGAAAACGTATGAAGGCAGAGAAGACGGTGGCTCGTCGGCAAGGCTTGACTACAAGTACTCGTTTGTTGTTGTCGTTGCTGTTGTCGCCAGATCGAAGGGCTGGTGGCTCGCTGTATTCGTACGAGTTAAGTCAAAAAGGCTCGAAAGGGCGAATAAAATCTGTTCTCTCTCTCTCTCTCTCACTCTCACTTAAGGGGGGACACCGCTCACTTTTTTACTGCTTATTCGAATTTTGATTTCGGAGTGGCTATGATGTTCATGAAGAGTTTACTTAATAAGGATTGTTAAGAATTTCATGTAGAACAGTTATGTGTTGATACTATGGTAAACCTCCGATAAGTGGGTCGCTGTCGGTAACGACATCAATGTTCTGACCATTTATGTTCCATTATCTTTAAAACGAGTAATACCAAAAAATTGATCAAGGTGTCAAATGAAAGGTGATTAAATTATCTAAATTTTGTCTGACTCAAAATATTTTTAAGTAATTTGACGTCTCAGATAATGATTTTTGAATGATGGTGAAAAACGAAAACTGAGTATGTGAAGATTTCAAATATTTTTTAAGTATACAACAAAGTTGAAATTTGAAAATCCGAGCCAGACAAAATTTAGATAATTTTGTCATCTTTCATTTGACACCTTGATCATTTTTGTGGTATTACCCGTTTTGAAGATAATGGAACTTGCGTGATTTAAGATCTTGCTGAAAAAAGTTGTTGACTTGAAAAGAAAACCAAAAATTCAAAAAAAATTTGTTTGTGCGCGTTGTCCCCCCTTAAGGGGGGACAACGCGCACACAACACAACAAATTTCAGTTTTGATGTATATTTAAAAAATATTTGAAATCTGCACATACTTTATGTTAAGTCAGTTTTCAAAGTTTTTCGTCTTTCACCACCATTCAAAAATCATTATCTGAGACGTCAGACTACTTAAAATTATTCCGAGTCAGACAACTTCTAGTTAATTTTGTCACCTTTCATCTGACACCTTGTTTAGTTTTGTGGAATTACCCGTTTTGGCGGAAAGTGCACCTGAGTGTTCAGAGCACTAATGTCGTTACCGACAGTGACCCACCCATCGGAGGACCATAGTACCAACACAAAACTGTTCTACATGAAATTTTTAACAACTTGTATTGAGTACATTTTTCATACAAATCTTAGTCCCGCCGCATTCGTAGTTTGAAAAAGTGCAAAAAAAGTGCGCGGTGTCCCCCCTTAACCTTACTCATCTCAACACACAGACAGACATCTATGTATATAAGCCTCTCACATGTAAGCACACTCTGCCTGTCTTTCTCCCCATTTCATTTCCAGTCTATTCCCCATTAAACCAGCCTCAACATCGGCACCACATTGGTGAGCCGGACTGGATCACCCTTCTTCCCCTCTTCCTCGCAAGACGGAACCTCTCTTCTTCTTCTTCATTGTCCAGAAGTAGATGTCTGGCAACGACCAACGCGGACGCCAACTCCGAAAAAGCTTCATCCGGAGCCGCCACCAAAGAAAGCAAACCATCCGAAGAAGAAGGAGCCCTCAACAACAACAGACAGCACCCCAGCAGCAACAGAGCAACTTTCAACCAAGCATCCTCTCACTGAGCCACAAGCAGCTCGCGACTCAGGAAACGAGTCTCTGCTTGACCCGTCCATCGCCGCTCCATCATCAGCATTTTCGTCAGTCAACATGAGCGACCACAGCAACAAGAAAGCTGCAGCAGCAGACTCACCCTCATCAGGCTACAAGGTGCTCGCATTCATTGACAAGTCGCCCACAGCTTGGGTGCGCGTGTGCAAGGCCCAGTTCACCTTGCTCGGCATCACTGATAAGGAGGCCCAGTACAACCGAGTCCTCGCCGGCCTTCCATCTAAACTGATGGTCAAGCAGGTCAACAAAGTCATCGATTCGGACTTCGCCCAGGGCCACCTCGAAAAGCTCTTTGCTGCCATCATTTACGCCTTCACCACCTCACCAACCGAGCGTCTCCAAAACGTCCTCGACAAGGAGGAAAAGGACCTCGCAAACCTTCCGTCTTCTTCAAGGCGTTGAAGAACAAAGTCGTCAACATGAACGTTTCAAATGACGTAGTGTACGATCGCTGGCTCTGCAAGCTGAGCATCCCCATCCAGTCAGCCGTCGTCGGCGCCAAAGCGCTGCCCAACATGACGCAAGACAACCTGCTCCAACTAGCTGACAATATCTACGAGCACTTGTCCACCACCAGCCAGCAAGTTTCAGCAGTGCACTACCAGCACAACAACAATCAAAACCGATCGCACTCTCGTGATCATCGTCATCGTCATCATCGTCACCGGAGCCCAAACCGCAGACGCTCTCCTTCTTCAGCACGCTACAACGAGGGCGGCCGCTGGTGTTACAACCACTTCACCTACCGCAAAAAGGCCATCAAGTGCGGTCGCCCCGGCAACTGCACTTTCCAAAGCCAGTTCATGCGCGGCACAAAAAAACTAGGTGCTTGCTCGGTGGAATCAACATCGACACCGAGCGCCCAGCCAAACACCTCCGATGTTGACAAGTCCCCATCAATTTCATTTATCTCGTCTACCTCATCCTCTTCTTCTCCTTCGCTATCAAAGCGATTATTCATCACTGATCCTCAATCTCGCTTATCCTTCTTTATTGACACAGGATCGGATGTGTCAGTTATTGCGATTAAAAATGCAAAACAGTACCTTTCTTCCTCTTCTTCTTCAGGTTATCAGCATCATCCCTAGCACTACCATGAATGGCTCTACGCAGCCAATGGTACACAAATTCGGACCTTTGGCCAAGCCCAGCTCAACCTCAACCTTGGCCTGCGGCGCGCCTTTGCCTTCAACTTTCACATTGAAGAAACGCAAAACAACATCATCGGCGCGGATTTTCTGGCGCAGTATCACCTTTGCCCAGATCTCCACGCACGCCGCCTGCTTGACGGAGACACGTAGTTGAGCAAACCACTCAAACTGCGCAGCTGCAATCAGCCATTCTTATCAGCAATCAACAGCTCTTTGGACGGACGCGTTCAGGAGCTGCTCAAGCTGAGAGCAACAACAACAACAGCAGATTCACCCGTCGAGCATCACATTCTAACAACTGAAGGTCCACCAATCTTCTGCCGTCCTCGTCGGCTCATTGGCGAGCGCCTTGATGCAGCAAAACAGTACATCAAACAGATGATCAGCGACGGCGTCTGTCGCTTTAGCGATAGCCTGTGGGCGTCCCCCTTGCACCTCGTCAAGAAGAAGGACGGGTCATGGCGCCCATGCGGTGATTACTACCCCATCAACCTCCGCACAGTGCCAGATCGCTACCCAATGCGGAACGTCGCTGACTTCATCAACGATCTCCACGGTTGCACCATCTTTAGCAAGGTCGACCTGAAGTCTGCCTTCTGGCAGATCCCAATGGCTGCAGACAGCATCGGCAAGACGGTTATCACCACACCATTCGGCCTCTTTGAATTCACGAAGATGCCCTTTGGCCTGCGGAATGCCTTGCAAACATTTCAACGGTTTGCCGACAACATCTTCCGCAGCCTGCCACAGGTCTTCAACTACATTGACGACATCCTCATTGCCAGCAGAACAGAAGAGGAGCACCATCAGCAAATGAAACAACTTTTTCAGGTGCTAGCCAACAACAGCCTGACCATCAACGCCGACAAAAGCAGTTTTTACCAGGAATCAGTCAAATTCCTCGGTCATGTCGTTAACAAGTCAGGCATCCAAGTAGACCCTGACAAGGTCAAAGCAATAGCCGACTACCCGATTCCTAAGTCGAAGCGTGCCGTCAAAGGCTTTATCGGTCTCATCAACCACTACCGGCGCTTCCTGCCTCGGATCGGCCACACACTCGCCGTACTTCACCAGCTCGAGAAGGACGACGACTTCAACTGGCAACCGCAGCACACTGAAGCCTTCGAAACCGCCAAACAGTCCCTGCTCAACGCTTGCACTTTGGAGTTCCCTACTTCATCTTGGAGCTTCATAATCACGTGCGACGTCTCTGACATCGCATCGGGCGCCTCCCTTGAGCAAGTCGACGGAGAGAAGCGACGCCCGATCGCCTTCATGTTCCGAAAATTTCCCGACGTAAAAAAGAACTACTCGGCATTTGACAAAGAACTAACTGCGATCGTGTGCGCTATCAAAAGTTTCCAACACTTCATCAAAGGTCACCAAGTGGACATCTTCACCGACCACAAGCCGCTGATCACCGCTTTTGCCAAACGCGAGCATCAATCTCAGCGACAATCACGAGCCTTCTCCTTCATGTCTGAGTTTGTCAACAAACTCCACCACATCAGTGGTGTCAACAACGTTGCCGATGCCCTCTCGAGAGCAGAAGCCATCACCTCGTCGCCATTCACACTCAACCAGCTGCGCGACGAGCAAAAAAAAGACCCAGAAGTGCTCGCTGTCAATGGCCTGCTTAACTTTGCCCTCGTGGAGATGCAACCAGGTGTTCGCATTGTCTGCAGAGTCGACTCCAAGTCTGTCCGCCCTCTGGTACCAGCAACACTCCGTCGCAGCATCTTCGACGCGTACCACCAGCTTTCGCATCCCGGACAGAAGGCTATGCGTACTCTCCTTCAAAAGAGGTACTACTGGTCAAAACTCGTCACTGATGTCGACGAGTGGGTCAGGACCTGCAGCGAATGTCAACAATCAAAGACAACCAGACACACGATCATTCCACCAAAGCAGATTGAGATGCCCCAGCGCCGCTTTGCGCACATTCACATCGACATCGTCGGCCCGCTAAAGCCGAGCAACAACTTCAAATACCTGCTGACGATGGTCGATCGTTTCACTCGCTGGCCTGAAGTCGTGCCGATTGAGAACATAGAAGCCAGCACGGTAGCACAGAAGTTCAAGGAAACGTGGATTTCGCGATTCGGGATTCCTGATGAGGTCACCACAGATCGCGGACTCCAGTTTCAATCGCATCTTTTTACCAAACTAACCAATCTCCTCGGAATCCAACACATCAAAACAGCAGCGTACAATCCTCGAGCGAACGGCTTCGTCGAGCGCTTCCACCGCCAACTTAAGGATTCGCTCCGAGCCGCTTCAACGGACACCAACTGGTACTACGATCTACCACTCGTACTACTCAGTATTCGCTCCCTCACCAAAGTTGACATCGGATTGTCACCTGCTGAACTTGTCTACGGAAACCATCTCCGTCTGCCTGCAGATCTCATCACTCTGGCGGAGGAGCATGACTCGCCGGAGGAACTCGTCAAGTCAGTGAGAAACAAAGTGACGAGCCAGCAGACTGCCACGACTAGGGTCGCCACAAAACGACCACAGCAAGTGCCCAAGGACCTTTTCACCGCGGAGTACGTCTACATTCGCAAAGACGCGACGAACACCCCGCTAGGCTTGCTCAAAACTGGACCCTTCAAGGTTCTGAGCAGGACAGCCGACAACGTCCAGATCCAAATACAGCACGGTCCTGACATGGTCGCCTGGCATCGGACAACTCCCGCACACATGGACAAAAACGTCCGTTTCAACATCCCAAAGAAGCGCGGACATCCACGGAAGGATTCCTCTTAAACCAGAAAGGGGAGGTGTAGTGCCCCCGCACTAGTCACCACAGTTCACACACTTTGACTCACGTTTTCACTCTCACTTAACCTTACTCATCTCCACACACAGACAGACATCTATGTATATAAGCCTCTCACATGTAAGCACACTCTGCCTGTCTTTCTCTCCATTTCATCTCCAGTCTATTCCCCATTAAACCAGCCTCAACATCGGCACCACACAAGATTTTTTAAAATCCTTTTATACGATTCAAAATAAAGTCTTTAAGATTATTTTAAAACCACATTCGTAATTTTAAGAGCAATAGCCGAAAGAGTGATCACAACTGCCCATAGACATTAGCCCCATTATTTTTCACTTTTCAAAAAATAGCAAATGATACATTAATGGAAAGGTAATTTTGAGTACATTTCATATAAAAATTTTCAGACCGGTGTCATTTTTTGTTTTTGAGAAAATCGGGTCCAAAGTTGACCAAAACATGTCATTTTTGTTGGGAGGCAGGGAGAGGCCTAAAGATGCCGTTAGAGGGCGTTACTGTAATAGAGCAACAACGACAATAATATTGAAAGTTGCAAACTTTGGACCCGATTTTCTCAAAAACAAAAAATAACTTCATTCTGAAAATTTTTATATAAAATGTACTCAAAATTACCTTTCCATTAATGTATCATTTGCTATTTTTTGAGAGGTGAAAAATAATGGGGCCAAAGTTGTGATCACTCTTTGTATAAATTTAACGTAAAATGAATGTTTTACATAGAAACTATTAGTGACATGTAAAATTAAAAAATTCGAAGCACTCTTGCTTTAAAGATAACTTTCAACAAACAAGACAAGCTAAACTGAGTTTTCAGTTAAAAAATACCATTTAAATCTAAATTTGGACTGCTTAGTTTGAAGGTGGTTGAAAGCTAAAGCTCAGTGACGAAGATTTTGTCCTACTGTCTTCTAGATTTGACACAGCTGTCGAGGGCTAAATGTCAAAGGACGCAGTGTTGTCCTACTAAGTTCTAAGTAAGGTGCAAAGCGGAGTGGTGAGGAGCACTGTTACTATCCTTTCGATCTATACGTTTGAAGACTGGCGTGCAGACTAGGGCTACAGAGAACGCAGTCGCTTGTCATGCCGTCCTCTAAGTTTAGAAGCTTTTGACTCAGGTTTGACTGGCTGAGACAATTACTCCCAAAATTATTAAGAAGACAAGCAACTTTATTAATGGAACCTAACTGAAAGATGCAAACTATGGCTAAGAGTGGCAGCACCTTAACTAAGCTAACGGAAGGGAATCGGGCCAGGGGGGGGTTGAAGAAGTGTTGAAGTCAGCTGTGGTGGCGAGAGGGAGTTGTGGGCGGATCGGGAAAGGGTGTGAGTTTGGTAGAAGACAACGACGGGGGGGGGGGTTTTGCTGAAAGTGGAAGACGGACGTCGGCGAAGAGGGAACAGAGAGACGGGAAAGAGAGTGACGGGGAGAAGAGTGACTGAAAAGAGAGTGACTGGGGAGAGAGTGACTGGAGATAGAGAGAGATGTGAAGTGTGAGTGAGACCATTCGTAGGTGAGCAGGCAGCGGGGTCTGGCAAGCTGAAGCTTCCTTTGAAGTGGTCGTCCTTTTATACTACTGTGTGGAGATTGTGTGGTGTACAGTGGAAGTTACAGAGTTTTGGTAGCGTTGTGGAAGAAGGGAACAAGTACAAAGTCGTAAAGATAGTTTTGTGAAACTGTTATCAAGATAGAAAGTTTGTTTTCAGAACAGAAACAACAAAAGAATTGAACTGTGGAAGTAAAGGGGAAAATGATCATTTTGGAGAATGTTCCTGGGGATGAACGGTTCTAGGTGTGCAATCAAAAAAGCTGTTATTCAATTATGCTAATCCTAAGAATTTAGTGGATTAAAATGTAATAGAGTTAAACTTGTGTATGTGTCAGTGTGGCAATAATTGATAGGGAATATTAAATTAAATAATAAAATAGTGAAATATTGAATATTTGTGAATATTGTGTATTTGTCTGTGGATGCCGTTGATTAGGGCAGATCCGTTACAAAGTTACGGTTTGTGCAATGTAAGGAGTTTGACCGATGGCATAAAGATAGTATAGAAGAGAGCAAAGAGTGGGAAATAGCAGTGTGTGGCTGTGCAGAGTAAGGAAAGGGATAGTGTACAGGTGTGTGTGTGTTGTGTGTGTGTCGGCAAGCGCATCTAGCGCAGCTAGCTCAGTACTCGTACATGAGTGAGTCGACTGAGAGCTGGGGGGGAATAGTAACCACTGGAGAAAGCACTCCAAGGTAGTGTACAGGAATAAGTGTTGTGTGTAGAAATGGGGGGGGGGAACAGGTGTATTTAGTAAGACAGTGTAAAATGTTGGGGAAAAGGGAAAAGGATAGCATGTGTGTGTGATAGTATGAATGTGAGGGGAAAAAGGCTAAGTTCAGTCTTATTACCTTAGCAGCTTTTCATAAGCGATTTTAAGTAATTGGAGCAGGATTCAGAGCACTGAAATAGAGCATGTAAACTAACTAATAGGCGATTTGTAGGATCGCATCTAGAGAGAGAAAAAGACTCATTCAAAGAAGCATTTATTAATCAAAGAGGCTTCCATTATTACATAAATAATTTTTGTTTTGTTATTTATTGTTTCGAATATTATTGTTTTTAATATAGTTTTCAAATTTGTTTGTAGTAACAACAAAAGTTTCTTTAATGATTAAAATCAAGCTTTTCATAAAGTTTTAAAACAAGTTTTGTGGGTTTTTTAATGGGTTTTTAGTTGTTTTTGGGGTAAATGTAGAATTTTTTTGCTTAGTTATTGCTGTAGTAATTGTTGAAATTTGGTTTGCAGTCATTTTTGAGGTTGATGTGGAAATTGGATGTGCAGTAGTGTTTGGAATAGTTGTTGAAACTGGTTTTGCAGTAATTTTTGTGGTAGATGTGGAAATTGGTTTTGCAGTAGTTGTTAAAATAGTTGTTGTAATTGGTTTTGCAGTAGTTATTGGGGTAGATGTAGAAACAGGATTTGCAGTAGTTGTTGGAATAGTTGTTGAAATTGATGTTGTTGGTTTACTTGTAGTAATTGTTGAAAAAGGTTTTGTTTTTGTAGTTGTTTCATCTGGATTTGGGGGTGGTGTTTTTGTATACAAAATAGGAGGAACAAAACCAGGAGGCAACTCGTAATGTACAAAAACCCACACCTGTACACCTTTTATTAGTCCAGTATTTCGATGATTTGTTTTATTTTCAGCCCAGGTTGCAATACCAATTCGTTTTACGTGTTTCATTTTTTCATAATCAAATAAAATATACAATCCACAAGTGTATGTGGGTTGATGTTTATACATTATATTGTGAACAATAGCACTTATTGGTACATTTGTGTATGTAGACCCATTTGTTTGCTCCCAGTAAGAAACACCTTGCTGAAGATATTTACACTGTTCAGAGTCATAGTTCCAACTTTCGGGTTGTGTTTTTGCCCATTTAAATGCAGTTTTTTTCAGGTCAACATCTATTAAAAAATTATTTTTTTCTTTATAAATTTTTTCTCTTTCAATGTTTATTAATTCAAGAAGTGGTTCGTGTATTTCAATACACTCTTTTCCAGCTGTGCAATTGTAAATCTAAAAGAAAAAAAATTAGTTTTTAAAAATTATACAATAATTAAATCTTACAGTATTATCCTTATCTTGAGTTTGAATTTTAATTAACAAACAAGATAAATAAACTAAAACAATTAAAAAAACAACAGAAATTTTCTTCATTTTTAAAAAACAAAAAAATTTGTTTAACAGTTTAAGCAATTAATTATATTTTTCATGTTTACAAGTGTTTTTATATAGTTTTAACTATGCAACTTTTTGGTTTCACATTAAAAACATTTAAATTTTTTTAACATGTTAATTAAATATGTTTTTTATTAAAAATTCAAAATAATAAAAATGTAAAATTAAAATAGTTTTTTAAAATATTTCATGTTAATTTGTTTTGTTAAATGTTTTTAAAAGTAAAAACACACAAAAACAGGGGGGTAAGTCTGGCAAGCCAGGACTACAGAGAGCCTTTTTTGCGTGCACGGTGCACCGCTACTAACGGCGGCGCACCACTTTAACACTTCACGGTTTTTAGCCTCGGCTGGGAACAAATATACAAACAAATACTAAAAAATATTAATTCAAAAATGTAAAAATTGAAAAGTAATATTAATTAATAACATCGTCTAGCTGTACAAGAGGCTGGTGAGAGCTCAAGTCGATCGAGGCTATCACAGGCTTGTGGTAAGGGGTGACGTCTCGTACACCATTGCCTGGACATTCAAGATGGGGTAAGCAAAGACAAGGTCCAGCTGGGTGCGCATGTCGGTGGTGGGCGTTTCGGCGGGAGTTCGAATTTGCAGATTGTTATGCCGCAACGTGCCAGTGAAAAACCTCGGATTGCGATTTTGCAAAAAATCCGAGTTGAAATCGCCCAGCATGACAATTGGAGGCCGGTCGTTGTGCGTGGTAACCTGCAAACTAGCAACCCGCAGATATCTTTGGATTCTTTTTTGGGCGGCGTTTGGAGAAATGTAGACGCCACTGATGAAGATACCGCGCACAACTACTGAGCAAATTTCAATGCGAGAGGCTCGGCCGTCGGTTTTGCGGTCTGCAACGCTTCCTCTGATGACTGGAGCAATTGCCTCAGCTTCTAGGTGCTCGCGGAAAGCCACCACTGTGCCACTTCCGTACCGGCCAGTTCCAGCAATGCGATTTGCCTGACGGAATTCGTAGCGCTCAAAGTCGTAGTTGGTGTTGATGGTGTCTCGCGCCTCGGAGAAAATTACCATATCGGCGTCTGAGAAGGTGCTGTCAGCAAAGGTGCTCTCGAAATTGTTGGCTAGGCCTTCGACGTTGTGGTAAATGATCTTGAGGGTGTCTCCTGCAAGCCAAGTTGGAAGAGTGCAGAATGGAGGAAGGGCTTGGAGCCTGCGGAACTCCACCTCAACATCATTGTCTGGGCGGCGAAGTCTGGGCGGATTGAAGGTAATTCGATCTGTCACAAAGACTAAAAAGAGACCTTCAAGTGTTGTGGCCCTGCTGCAGGCAACGTAGAGCTCAGTTGATGGAAGGTTGTGGGACAGGTGAACGTACATTGGTAAACGATGCTCCTAGCGATTTGTGGATGGTAATCGCTTTGCCGAGGACCATCGGAAACTGTGTACGGGTGAGCTGGTAGTTGTTGTGTCTACCCGTAAACAGTTGCCGAGTCTCTTTGCAAACAGGTGTCAAGTTTTCTGGAACACCATGAGCGCGGGCCTCTTAGCGGTCTCTAATCCTGGTTTGGGCGCCAACATCGAGCGGTCCAAATTCAATCCACATAATAACGGCAGTGTTGTTGTTGTTATCAATGGTGACACGCTGGAGTGTTCCGCTGGCGCCATTGACAAGGCCGTCGCTAGTGGCAATGTTTACCGTCATCATGTAGCGCGCGCCCTCTCTAAATTCCAAAGAAGGCGGAAGGCCTTGAGCGTCCCTCGCAGCCTTATTTTGAGCACCTTCAATTGCCTGCTGCCTGGTTCTTTCTGGAGCAGTTCCAGTGCAAAGATGAACTGCTATACTTGGGGGCGCCAAAATCCTCATATTCTGAACAGTTAGTGTGTTGAACGCATCCACATCGTTATTTGATCGAAGGAGGTGGATGGTGCTGGAGGAAATACAAAGGTTGGATCACGAAAGACGCGGCCTTTGAAAAGAGCAACCTCTGCTGGAGTCATCTGGCCGACAGCTAGGTTATTGAGTGCCTGGGCAAAAACCGCATTCGCTTGGCGCATGACCTGGTCTAGCTCGAAGTAGCTAAACGGATCCCATAGAACGGTCCCGGCAAGTGCTCGATCTCCCCCAAAAGGTTTAAAAGCAAAACTACAAATGCAGAAGAAAAGAAAACGACAAAGTTGTAACAACAAGAGAAAGTAAAAAATGCACAGAAATAATTACCGGTCCATGACTGGCCGCAGTTGATCAAAGTCGCCCAAAACGATGACTGGCAGGTTGCCAGCTATATTTTAGAGTTCGTCGACGCCTATTACAAGTACTCACTGTAGCTTTTTATTAAAATTTTTTAGCACAACGGTAACTACATCGTTGTTTTAGAAAAACAACATGATTTAATTTAAATGCTAAATGAAAGATTGCAATGATTTTGCTAAAAAAATGATTGCAGTTATTAGCAAAAAAGATTGATTTTTCTAATTTTTATTTTTTATGCGGTTACCTGATTCACCTACGGAAAGCGCTATAAGCAACGGCAGCGAGAAGTTGCTTTGTGGAAAATCTGTTTATTTTTTCTGCTGTTTTTGTGCAACAAGAACTGTGAGTTTTTTACACTGCCTGTGCAAAAACAACAAAAACGGTGCTTGTTTTCACATTACTGCCGCTTATTCTCACTGAATGAAATTTGGTAAAACAAGTGCCCGACAATTGGAACCAATTGGGCACAGTGCACTGCCGGTCGATGACCAAAAATTGCCACATTTTGACAAAGCTGAACTGAAGTTTATTTAAGTTTGTTGTAGTGAGTTTCACCTTGTAAGAATGCTTTTCAGATGATACGCGAGTTTGTGTTTGCAAAGTTTTTGTGCTTTGCTGTGAAATACTGCAAAAGTAAAGTGTGATAAAAAAGACGCCTGACAAACTGATCATGATAAATCCGTTAGCTTGAAAAAGATGGTGTTTGCAACGGGAGAGAATGGGATAAGAACGAGAATGTGAGGGAGTGAATCTGAGTGTATAGGGGATGTTTGAAGCACTTTTTGTCTTGCTTGCTGTTCATGTTTATTTACGCTGAAGTGCTTTTTCACAATGTTTTCAAAATCAACTTCCCTTGTTCGGTACATCCGCAGATGGGTGAAGAACCCAAAAATTTGCCCTCATGTAGTGCACACTGACATTGTCACCCTGCATGGGTCAACTTTTGCAACAACAGTACAAAATGTTGGTAAATGGTTAACTCGTTTCAACAACAACGACTTCTCTTAAGAAGACAGAGGGCCCTTTTTTCCTTTCCTCGAAACAGAAGATAATCAACTTCCACCTAGCTCTAATATCAAAACTGATTTTGCCGCTTACTGACATACTCATCACTTCAGTTTTTCAGTACTCTTCGGCATGTCAGAAATGTCCGCTCAAGGTCCGGCGCGCCACTTTTTCGCTGGCTGACTCTTGGTTAAAGAATCTTTCGTCCAACAACCACTGTTATCTTCTGTCGACGAGGGACCTGCGATCGAAGCGAGCAGGGCCCGAGGAGACGGAAGTTAACAGTGGTCAAGTCACATCAGAGATCTGCGAAAAAGTGATGTGAAGTTTTTAAATGTGCAAGCGGCCAGGTCTGACGTGATTTGACCACTGTCAATTTTGCGTCAACAGTATTTGCAAATTCCTATCGGTGCATGCAAAAAAATCTCGCTGAAGTTCTGGCTTGCCAGCACTTTTCCACCTGTTATTTATTGGTGTTAAATTTGAGTTGACTGGACTGCTAAAAGTATTTTATCATAATTTTTTTCAAAATGATACTGAACAAAACTTTTTACAAATATTTCACAAATAAACCAATTAAGTAAACCCCAAATGTTGAAAACTGGTGTCATTTGGTTGATCGGCACTGACGGCTTGGATCACAACGAGTTTGTGACACCAGTCAATGCTTAAAAACTTTGAAAAACTAGAGAGTACGTGTCGCAAAGCGACACTCACGCCCTTGTTTGGTTTTAAAAAATCTTTTTTTTTATTTTTGAGCAAAAAAAGTACACTTTTTTGTTTGTTTTTGATTTTTTAAAAAATCATCATTATTTGCCATGTTTTGCAATGTTTACAATAATACCGTTTTGTACAATTAACAAATTTTTACAAAAACAGTTTGCTGCAACCCTATGAGGATTGCATTGATTTTTTAAATGTTTTATTGTGAAATTAGTTCAAAAATTTAGATCAAATTTGTTTTAATTGACATTTTTAATGCTCAATTAGTTGTTTTGCATTTGGCATTTTGTTTGGCATCGTTTGAGAAATACATATAAAATATTTTAAGCGTAAAAATTTTAATCAAAATGGAAAAATTTATTGAATGTATTTAAACAAAAAATAATTAAATTTTTTTTATTAAATATTTTTTATGTTTTTTAAATTGTTATTTTAATTTTGATTTTTTAATGTAAGTTTATTTTTATTTGTTACATTACACTACCCTAAAAAATAATTTTTTGAAAAGCAAGCTTAAAACAATTTTCCCATTAAAGTAAAAGGTTTATAGATGCTAACTGTAAAAATTTCAAGTTTTTATCGGGTCGGGTCTTTTGTCTAGAAATTGTCAAAATTGTTAAATAGGTCATTTTAAAAGTAATTTTGCACAGTTTTCAAAACAAACCATGTTATTTTAAAAAATTTTTTTTGCATTATTGTAAAAATGTTTTCAATTTTTACCCAAACCTAGGGTTCATTGAAAAAAATTGTGTTGATTTCTGAAAACTATTTTTGTTTTACCCAATTAAATTGACTAACATTGACATAGATAAGTAAAAGAACAAAATAAAGCTTTATGTCATTATAAATCAATTTAATCTGGTAAAACAAAAAAGGTTTTTATAACCTGACACAATTTTTTTCTACAAATGAGAACCAGGTTTGGATAAAAATAAAAAACAATTCTTTTAAAATTGCAAAAAAATTAACTTTTTAAAGTAACATGGTTTGTTCTGAAAGTTGTGCAAAATTACTTTTAAAATGACCAATTTGACAATTTTGATAATTCTCAAACAATAGACCAAACTTGATAAAAATTTGAACTTTTACAATTAGCATTTATGCGCCTTCCATTTTAATGAAAAAAACTGTTTTGAGATTGCTTTTTTTACTGAAAATGGTGTTATTAAATCAATTTATTATTATTTACAGCAATTTACAAAAAACTAAAACTAAATTGTTTTAAAATTTTTGTCATTAAAATATTTTGAAATTTAATAAGTGCATTTAAAAAACATTAGTGCAGTTTTAGTTTTAGTAAAAACTATTTTATTTTATAAAACATGAATTCATATGCTTATAAAACTTCACCAACTGTTTTTAACGTTTCTAATTATAATACTTTAGTTCACCGTTTAGAAACAGATTTAAAAGTGTCTGGCATAACTGTTCGCAAAAAAAAATTTGTTGAGTTTTTGATAATTGTTGCTGTTATTGCTTTTATTTCTGTAAATATTGCTACAGATGTAGCAAAAGATATAGATAAAAAAAACAAACGAGATAATTTTACTGAGGAAAATAATAAAACAAAAGAAGAATTAATCAAAGCAGAACAAAAAATTGACAATTTAAAAATTGAATTAAATGAAATGGCAGAAGAAATTAATATAGTAAAAAAAGATTTAGTAAAAAACAACGCATTAATAAAAGCAAACAAAAAAGTTTTACTTGACAACCAAAAACTTATTAAACAAAATTTTCAAGATTTGGTAAAAAATGCGTTAGAATTAGAATCATTTGATCATCAATTAGACAAAGATTTTCAATTTTCATTAGTTCATTTTAAAATGCTTAACGAAAATTAGATAAAGTTTTTAATACAATTGACTCAACTCGTAATGATATTCTTAACGACATTAAAAATGCCCAAAACGAAATTTTGTCTGTTATTTATAAAAATGAGATTGATATGTTAGTTAACCATCTTAACAATTTTATTCAATTTTTTATAATGAATCAAAAAAATTAATTACTTTTCCAATTAAACAAAGAGTTGTCAAATTAGAAAAGAAAAACGGGTTACTTGATTTTCTTGGAAAAATAGATGATACTACTGAAAACGGTGATTTGTCATTGCATTTTATGCTAGAAAAAATCATTCAAAGAAAATGGGCATTTGTAAAATATGCAAATGACAAAAACGCAGAAAAAATGCTTAGTTTGCTTGTATATGGAACACAAATTTATTCAATAATTGGAATGTTTGTTATTCAGCAATATATGTTTTTAGCTAATGTTTATCAACTTAAAAATGATGTTTTAATGTTTAACCATCATTATGAAAATGTTTTAAAAACATTTGCGCATTTTTCTATAAATTTGTTGTCTAAACAAGAAAAAGAAGAAAATTCTGGTTTAATTTTAAAAGTGATGAATCTTCTTAAAAATACCATTGACCAAGGTTATTGCACCGAAAGTATAGAAAATTATGCTACGATTCAATTAAAAATTTTCAAAAAATTGCTCAAAATTTTGTAACGGTAGGAAAATTATTTAGTTCTGAAAAACCAATTTTTAATCCTTCTATTCATTTTCCAAATACAAACAATTCAAAACAATTTATTTTAGCAAATTCTACACAATTTGAATGGTTTAATGCAAAAAAAGTCTACTACGCGTTGCAATTTTTTGACTTGCAAACAAATAGTAGTTCTCTTATTAGTGAATGGAGTGAAGCTACTGTCACTGATTATGCATGCCCGTTTATTTCTGACATTCCTCAATCTGCTGGTAAACTTCAAGTAATCTACCGAAAAATTGATAACGGAAAACCTCAAGTTGTTGTTTTGCTCAACAATGAAGGAAACTTGTTAGTTCTTTTAGAGACATTAACAGAGATTTATTTAATGCAGCATTTCAATTAAATGAACAGTTAGCAGTTCAAGATTTAGAACTGTACATTGCCGCCGGTGCTGACGTTAACGCGTTTTTTGACAATGATAAACGACCTATTCACGTTGCTTTAGAAAATGGTAGCAAACAAGTGGCTAAAAAATTAATTGAAACTGGTGCTTTTTTAAACGTTTCTGACTGCAATGGCAATACGCCACTGTACATTGCCACTCAACGAGGCAACGCAGACGTTGTTAATGTATTAATTAATTTAGGAGTTGACATAAACGCTAAAACTGATAACGCGTACCATAGCTTGACTTCACTGCATGCAGCAGTTTTAAAAAACCACACTGTTATAGTAGATCTTTTATTAAAAAATCCATTTTTAAATGTAAATGCTCAAATGAGTGACGGCAGTACTGCTTTGCATTTAGCAGCTTCTTTAGATAACGTTGAAATTGTTCAAAAATTTTTAAATTTGAGTTTTAATCAAACCAATTTTAATGCTCAAAACAAAAAAAAATATACGGCTTTACATTTGGCTGTGCTAGGAAATGCCACAAACTCCCTAAAGTTACTTTTAAATTTTTCAAAACACAAAAAAATAGACATAAATGCAAAATCAAGTGGTAACCTAATTACTCCTTTGCATTTAGCTGCAATGTACGGTCAAAACCAGACAACTTCATTGTTTTTGTTTCATGGCGCAGATGTAAACGCTTTAACAGCTAACCGTTCTAGTGCAATGCATTTTGCTGCTTACAGTGGAAAAAGCAGCATAATTAAACAATTTGCTGCCAGTAACCAAGAACTTTGCAATGAGCAAAATTATCTTGAAATGACGCCTCTTTACACTGCATATCGGTACAACAATACTAGCGCAGCGTCAATGTTGTTAAAAAATTGTGCCCGTCTAGATATCCGTCTTAAAAACGAAAAAACATTTCTTCATCTTGCTGCTCAATACGGACACACAATTGCTGTTTTAAATTTTATTCAAGCAAACATTTCGGTGGATGCTGTTGACAGGCTTAATTTTACTCCTCTTCATTATGCTATTCTAAACAATCATTTTGAAACAGTTAAAATTCTTTTAGAAAAAAACGCAAACGTAAATTTGGCTAACAGTGAAGGGCAAACGCCTTTACATATGGTGATGTTTAACGATGAAATAGTTGCTTTGAATATTGCTCGAATGCTGGTATTAGAATACGGTGCAGATGTTAATGCAAAAACAAGAGAAGTTAAAGGTGAAAAATCTAAAATGACTTTACTTCACTGGGCTGCTCAGCTTAATTATTTGTCTCTTGCTAAATTTCTCATTAACTACGGTGCTCATTTTAATGCAACAAATAGTTTAAAACAAACGCCTTTACATTTAGCTGCAACTTTTGGCCATTTTCTAATGACAAATTTTCTAATAACTAAGTTTAACATTTCCGATTATGTTGAAGCCAAAACTACTAATCAACAAACAGCGCTTCATTTGGCTTCAATGAATGCACATTTTAACGTATCTCAAATTCTTATTTTAAATGGAAAAGCTTCTTTAAATGTTTTTGATAATTTTAATCGAACCCCTTTGTTGTACTTGGTTCAATCAAAAAAATGTACTTTTGACATGTACAATTTTTATATTTCAAATAAAGCTGATATTTTTGTCAAAGATTCAAATTCTTTAACATTGTTTTATTATGCAGTCGCTAATAATTTTACAAAAATTGCAATTGATTTTTTATCAAAAAACAATCAAACTGAGAGTGATTACGAAAATGATCCAATTTTTTTTAGCGATCCAAAAACTAATTTTACATCTTTTTATTATGCATCTAAAGCTAACAATATGGTTATAGTACAGGCAATAATTGAACAAACTAATAAGTATATTAATGGAAAAAAATATTTTTTAGAAAAAAAAAATTCTGACGAAATTGCAACTGTGTTTAGTTTTTTTACTGGAAACACTACTTGGAATAATTTTAAAAAATTTTTTTTAAACGATGACAAAGCTTGGTTTTTTAATTTAAAACCACTTCCAATTGTTGTCAAATACAATCGACTAGATTTTCTTGAGCATCTTGAAAATGAAGATACTGATCACACTATGAACTATGCTAATGACGCTTTTAAAGGTTTAAAAGCGGTTCATTATGCTGCTCGTATTGGAAATCAGCAAATGCTTGAGTATTTATTAAGCAAAACTAACAATATAAATGATCCCGATTTTAATGGAAACACTCCAATTTTTCACGCTGTTGAAGGAAACGGAAATTTAACAATGATAAAATATTTAGTTAATAATAATGCAAAATATCAAACAGAAATAAACAAAAATGGTTTTAGTTTGTCTGATATTGCGGTTCGATCAAACAAAACGGATATTGCAATTTACTTAATAAATAAAAATGTAAACTACAAAGATGTAGATTTAGATGGATTGACTCCATTGCACATTTCAGCCAGTTTAAATAATTTAAAACTTTCAAAAATATTGCTTAAAAGTAAAAATTATGATGTTAATGCCTTAGACAAAAAAAACCAAACTCCTCTATACAAATCAATTGATAATAATGGTCAGTTAAAATTAATAAAATTCTTAGTGCAAAATGGAGCAAACATAAAAAAATTTGATACAAACAGCAGCAATAGTTACGTTCACCAAGCGTTAATTCGAAAAAAATTTAATATTGCAAAATACTTGATAAATGAATACTCAGACATTAACACTGCAGGTTTTTCTAAAGAAACTCCAATGCATGAAGCTGTTCGACAAAATTCAATAGAAATAGTTGAGTTACTTTTGCAAAAAGGTGCATTTATGCAAATTA
This sequence comes from Tyrophagus putrescentiae, assembly GCA_024499935.1. Lineage (NCBI taxonomy): Eukaryota > Metazoa > Arthropoda > Arachnida > Sarcoptiformes > Acaridae > Tyrophagus > Tyrophagus putrescentiae. Next base: position 6,256,473 of record JAMZRA010000005.1, read on the forward strand.
ACAAAAAAAGTATTACACCTTTTGAAATTGCTTTAAACAATCGAAATGAAAATTTAAACGAAAATATGTTAAACTATTTTGTATTTATGTATAAATCTAAACAAGGTAAAAAGTCGATTCATGAAGCTGCCAGCGCTGGCAAAATTGAAATGTTGTTGTTTCTTCTTCAAAAAGGAGTTTTTGTAAATACTCGTGACAACTTATTAATGACTCCTTTGCATTTTGCTGCTTTAAATGGTGAGCTTGAAATTGTTAAAATACTCTCAAAACAAAAATGTTTTGATGTACAAGCAAAAGAAGCAAATAATAAAACAGCTTATGATTTAGCAGAAATAAACAATCGTCAAGATATTCTTAATTATTTATCAACATTAATGGTTAATAATAAAGTATACTACCCCTTTAATAAATTAACATCAAAAAATAATTTTTTGAAGTTAGACAATTTAAACTTAAACAATTCAACTAACAAAAATTTTCAAAAAAATATTGAAAAAAAATACATTTTTCCTGACAATTTTTTACTTTCAGTAAAAAAAGCTCAAACGTATGCTTTAAATATAAGTGATTCTTTTCAAGAAATGTTAGAACAATTAGTTTTTATGTATAAAATAATTTTAATTAAAAGAAATTATTTAAAATTTTATCAAGAACTTAAACAAATTTTGATAAGCGGAAAATTTGATAAAATAGAGAATAAACTTATTGACGAAATAAAAAAAGCAATACCAGAAAACGTGTTAAATAAACAAGAAAAAATTAAAAATTATTTATTAAACAATATTGATTGCATTTTACAAAAATTTTACAAAAGTTTACTTAAGTAATTTTTAACTAGTTTAGTTTAATTAAAAAATTGTTACAAAAATGCACATTTTAAACTTTAAAATATATTTTTTTGATTTAAAAAAATTATTCAATTAGTTTAATAAAAATTAAATTTGTTTACAAAAACTTATATTTTAAGTAAGTGTTTTTATTTTTTTGTAACAACAACTAATTTTTTAATTACAAAAAAATTTTAAAACAGCATCTTTAAAAAACAAATGTGTAGTGGTTGGGGCCCCTACAAACTGCTTTCTGCCTCTGTCATTCCATCTGGTTGCTTCCTACTTCATTCCTTCTAGTTTCTTCTTACTTCATTTTTTCTACATGCAGTCACCGACCGGACATGTGCACCCAGCACATCGCTTACATTCTAGGTCGGCCGACAGATGCGAAGACACTACTATCATCGCACACCGTTGACCAGTTACACACATAACACTGTTCCTGCTCATCACTTCCTGCTCCACTGACTGAGTCGCATACCACCGAAAATCACTCGAGTATATAAGCGTCCCAAAAATCAGTGGCTGCACTGCACACACACACTAGTTGTCTTCACACCCAACTCTGTACTTCGCATCTTTTTTCTCTCTCTCTCTCTTTTCTCAATAAAGGAAATCTGCCATAAAAGCCAAGAGAACCAGTGTTAGTGTCTTGGCCATCACCGAGCCACTACAAATGAAAAATTAATATTAAATGTCATTTCTAAATTAAATAGTTTTTAATTTATTATCAATTTTTAATTAAAATGACAAAGTTAAAATTACAAAATGTTTTTTTTGCTGAGTTTGTTTTGTTAAGGAGGGACACCGCGCACTTTTTTACTGTTTTTTTGAATTTTGATTTTGGGGTGGCTATGATGTTCATGAAAAATGTACTAAATAAGTATTGGTAAAAATTTCATGTAGAACAGTTTTGTGTTGATATCATGGTCCTCCAATGAGTGGGTCGCTTTCGGCAACGACATCAATGTTCTGACCATCTAGGTTCCATTATCTTCAAAACGAGTAATACTAAAAAATTGATCAAGGTGCCAAATGAAAGGTGACTAAATTATCCAAAAGTTGTCTGACTCAAAATATTTTTAAATAGTTTGACGTCTCAGATGATGATTTTTGAATGATGGTGAAAGACGAAAACTGAGTATGTGCAAATTTCAATTATTTTTTAAATATACAACAAACTTGAAATTTAAAAATTCGAGCCAGACAAAATCTATATGGCTTTGTGCTCAAAAAAGGTTTTTTTATTCAATTGCATCTACATTGTATCTCAAAGTCGCCTGTGTGTGTGGCTTACAACAATCTCCGAGAACTCGCTGTCGAACTTTTAGCGCCATCTACAACCATGCGGGGAAACTCGCTAGGCTTGAGCTTTATTGACATTTTGGCCTTATAAAAAATGCCGTTGACTAGTAAAAAAACTAAAAATTAAAAAAAAATTTATGTGCGCGCAATCCTCCTTTAAAAAATGTGGTTTTGATGGGTGTTTTTTTATCGGAAAGCTTTTTTCCAAATGTGCCGGACCTAAAAAACCTATTGTGAAAATTTTAACTTAATTGTTGAGAAACAAAAGCCGGAAGTTTGTTGTTACCTGTGACCCTGAATGTGTTTAATGTTTTGTAAAACACAATTTTAAATTTTTAAAAATTTTACACAAAAAATGAAAATTAAACAGAATTTTTTATAAAAATGTTTTAATTGTAAAAAGTTTACATTTTTAATTTTTAATTTAAAATTGTTAACAAGTTTTTAGCAAGAAACAAAAAAAAGAAATTGATAATTTTAAAACAGCTTAAAATGTTACAAAAAATAGTTTAAATATGTTTACATTAGTATTAATTTTTATTTTGTTAAACCAATTTTAAAAACTAAAATTAATACAATGAAAATTATTTTTTTTATTTTTCTTTTTTGTACAAGCAAAACTCAACCATCTAGTGAAGATGATGAAGTTGAACCCAAAAATTTTTTTAACTGGTTACATTCAGGAATTGATTTTCAAACTCCCTCAGTTTTAAACTCATCTTTTAATTTTATTGAACAAATTAAAAATTCCAAACCAACTAACGTTTTATTTACCGAAGATGCTTTAAAAGCCATTCGTGCAATCAAAACTTGCGGAAAATCTGACCCAAATTTTGCAACTGATAATTTTGGAGAATACTCTTTTGTTTCTTATAATGAAGAAATATACGATAAACAAAATACGATATACGATAAAGAATATATATCAAAGAATTTATTTAGAAATTTTTCTTTTTTTACAACAATGTTTGATGAAATGCCAAAAAATTTTCATAATCAAAACAGGGATTTTGATATCAGTTTTATTGAATCAATCAGCAAAGGCTCAATTCTTACTGACGTAAGTTAAATTTAAAAAGTGACAACAAATTCTCATCAGCAATGTCTAAAATTTTCACATACTCAAAATTTATTGAGTAGCATATCGTCAGAAAAGTAAAATTGTTTTGATTACAAACATGTAAATATCTAAATAAAACTCAAAACGGTTTCCGAGAAACTGAGCCTGACAAGGGAGGGTTAACTTTTGTAGGGACGGATTTTTAAAACAAATGGTTGTAAAAAATAGTAAAAAATTTTCTGAAAATAATGGTCTAAAACATTCCCGTCTGTAATTCCGAAAACTGGGTCAAATTACCCGATAAAGTTCCGATTTTATAGACGCCGACAGCGCCACCATGCACAACAGTAAGCGTTTTCGCAGCCCGTTCGCATTTGTGGGCAAACACTGCAAGACAGTTTTTGTCAAAAAGTTGAGTTTTAAAAAAAATTTTCAATGATTTTTGTTTTGGAGCCATTCATATACAAAGTCTGCGCTTGCTTTGCAAGGAAACATTTTCAAAGTTTGGTCGCTGCTGCCCACGCTGCCCTCTGGTTTATTACTAAAACCGGAACTTTATCGGGTAATTTGACCCAGTTTTCGGAATTACAGACGGGAATGTTTTAGACCATTATTTTCAGAAAATTTTTTACTATTTTTTACAACCATTTGTTTTAAAAATCCGTCCCTACAAAAGTTAACCCTCCCTTGTGAGTTGTATTTTAGGCTGTGCTTTTCCTACTGCTTTTTATGCCATCTAGCAGAGTGAAGCCGTTTGCTGTTAACAAACTGCATACTTTGGTCAACTTTAAACCCGATTTTTTCTGAAAACCGTTTTGTGCTCTATTTAGATATTTATGTTGTAATCAAATCAAATTTTATTTTTCTAACAATGTGTTTTTAAAAATTTTTGAGTTTGTGAAATTTTTTAAAACATATCGTTTTCACTTTTTGTTGAAAATTTTATGTGTTGGAAGGCAGGGAGAGCGTGAGCTGATAGATAACGTTTATTCAACTAAAAGTAGAGAATAACTGACTCACTACAGTGAGATACGCCACTTTAAATAGAGTGAGAGAACAATACTTGCAAGTTTTAAAATCACAGAGGTTCTAAAACCTAACATTATGTAAAGTTGTTTAAAATAGATATTTTAACTTTCTAATGAATAGGTCGTTTTTAGTAACAAAGTATAAAAATCAAAACGAGAGTAAGTCAAATTTTTTATTTTATTGGTTCTCGTTTATTTTTTTTAAATAACATCAGACTATCCCTAATTTTTTGTTAACTTTACAACCTATCCCTATTTCTAAAAAAATGATTTTTTCTCTCTATTTCTTTTCACGCAAATTTTTTGCTCTACAAATTACACCGTTAGAAATATCATGATGAGATTTTTGCCAGTATGACGAAATAAATGGCATCTTTCTAATGATACCAAACTCGAGATGATCAGATAACTGAAAGTGCCTTATTTGATAATAGTCATTTTTAAAACAGCCATATTAAATACTAAATAACTCTGATAAGATTTTTGATTACACCATTGGATTCCTCGCCCTTTAATTGGTCTGTGCCTAAATAGGTTTTTCTCAAAACTTTATGGTTTACTAGAAAACCCAAAAAGTTTGGAACGTTGTCTTTTGTTTTGGACGATGTTTTGCCGCTGGCTTTTGTTGCCACGCGCGCGCATCGTTATCGCGGCAGCGGCAGTGCTGGTTCAGACTTTGAGCGCTCGCTGCCGCCGTTTTTGACCTGGGCTGCAGTGCAATCAGAGAGCACAGGCTGTTGCGGGGGAGCACAGTCCAGGAGGGCTTTTGCCAGCCAATCACCGCAGAAACACGATTTAGATAAACGATTTCAAAAAGCAAAACAAACTTCAATCTCATTTTTTATTTCATCATTAGATTCTTAACTTCTTAATTGCTCTACTTCTATTTGGGTGTTTTTCAAAACCTTATAGTTAACCAGAAAACCTAAAAAGTTTGGAACTTTGTCAATTGTTTTGGTTGAATTTGCGTTTTATTGGCAGTTGTGCGCAGGCGCGTGTTGCTATCGCAGCTTTTGCTGGCGTCTCAGGCTGTGCGCTCTCGCTCTCTGTGTGCTGTCGTTCTCGCCGTTCTTGCTGCTATCGCTGCCGCCTTTCTGGGCCTGGGCTGCAGGGGAGAGCAGTTGTTTTGGGAGGGGGCAGTGCACAGCCCAGGGCGGCGAGGTCTGACGTGACTTGGCCGTTGTCAACGACCGACGACGAGGGTCTCGCGAGCGCAGCGAGCGAGGCCTGAAGAAGAGGAGCTTGCTGAGGAGCTTGCTTTTATAAATTGCATCGTTCAAGATATCAAAAAATGGTTTTTACACAATAAACAAGCTAAACTAGGGAAACTCCAGGTGTTCACCAGTAGTTGTTGGCTGGAGCGAATAGGAGTGCCCCATGAACCTACCACAACGCCAACACCCACACACACCCTACCCAAACCCCTACAGGCCCCACACACACACCTACCCCGACCCTACCCCCTACACCCCCACACACACCCTACCCTAACCCCTACTCCCCCCCACACACACACCCTACCCCTAACCCCTACAGCCCCCCCACACCCCTACCCCTAACCCCTACACCCCACACCCTACCCTAACCGTCACTGGCAGCTGCCACAGCTGCCGCCTTCTCCAGCTGTTCACAGCACGCCAGATAGCCTACCTCTCACGTGCATTTGCCAGCCACACTTAAGCAACTTGAAGGGCCCTACTCCAAAAGTACTTTGTAGATTTTCAATCTGATTGATACTGCAAACACACACTCCCTAATCTGTATGCGATTTGGTAAAATCGTCAGTAACAAAGAAGTCGTCTTGTACAAGCTGCACGCTTTCTGGACGCTGTTTCACGAAATCTGTTTGGACTGATTGGACTAAGCCTATTCTAAGCTGGAAATTTTTGCCAAGCGACAAAATCAAACTTCTAAAGCCTAGCTTCATAATGTAGAATTTAATAGCAATTGAATCACCATTTCTAATTATGTCTGCCAAGTAAAATCTTGCAAAAGACTGTGACCTGTCAGGTTACTCAAACACTGCCCTCGTTTCGCGCGTGAGTGCTTTTCTCGCCAAAACTTTTTAAATAGGTGCACTTTGAAGTATTCGAAACGGCTGGATTTTCATTCTAAGAATCGAAATTCAAACTTTTTTAATAAAGTTCTATAGATTGTCGCTTTGAAACTTTTAAAATTGCAACCGTGACTCAAAGTTTCACTCATTGCAATTGCTATAGGGACCGCGCTTTATGCTTTCAATTGATTCGGGGTGCTGATGTTCATGAAATGTATTAATAATGTAATTCTAGACGTGTGTGAACTGTCCATTTGTCCTGCCGTCGCACTGTCTACCGCTTGCGTAAGATACAAAAATTAAAGTCAAAAGCTATTATATTTTATGATTTTAAGTTTGATCCAATTTTGATGATGTAAGACAAACTTTGAAGATTACATAGTTGTAGTAATTTTAATATACAATGATTAAATCCGAGCGACAATCTATATTCATTCTGACACTTGATCTTTGGTTACCTTACAAATACCGCGTATTCAAAATCTTGCTGAAAAAAGCTGTCGACTAAAAAAGAAAACCAAACAATTCGAAAAAATTCGTTGTGTGCGCGTTGTCCCCCCTTAAAGCAACCGTCACTCGAGCTTTTTAGTTTTTCACGTCTCTAATAGTTTCCATATGAAAACAACTTTTTGCGTTTTTTTACAACCGATTTTACCTGGAGTACCTAAAATTCTGATTTTGGTTTTAAAATAATCTTAAAAACCTTTTTTTGAATCGTATGGAAGGGTTTTGGAAAATTTTGTTTTGGGATTTTTTAATGATCGATCAAAGTTGTGACATGTGTTTTTTGCAACTTTAACTCAATGAAAAATATAGTAAAAACAATATTTTTCAAAACCCCTCCATACGATTCAAGATAAGGTCTTTAAGATTATTTTAAGACCAAAATCAGAATTTTAGGTACTCCAGGTAAAATCGGTTGTAAAAAACTGCAAAAAGTTATTTTCATATGGAAACTATTAGAGACGTGAAAAACTAAAAAGTTCGAGTGACGGTTGCCTTAAGCCAACAGATACCTATTTACTGGCGGTAAACTAAAAAGGATTTGATTTTTGAAAGTAATTATTACAGTCAGTTAAAGATTTCATTTATAAATTTCATATGATTTTTTTAGTTTACATTTATGATTCTAGAAATTACATCGTTCATGATTTTAAATTTAGTTTTACTCAAAAGCAAAGCAAAATAGTGCTTATCTAATAGTATTGAGTTGAGGTTAATTTGGTTAACGCAAGTCTTTATGTAGATTTCAATAGGACGCCTGGTTGTTCTGCTCTTTCTGCAGGTTGCTGTATCCTTTCGATTTGTAGGTTTGGAGCAGGGTTTTCAGAAGTTCAGTCAATCCAATTGCACCTTCCAGGTTCCTAACTCCGGGAACTTGTTCGCGGTCTGCTGTTCAAGGCTTTGAATTTCTTCACTAATTACTCTCTTCACGTGTTTATTGCTTGGCCAGACAATAAACGGTGGTACAAGCGGACAGTAGAATTCAATTTCTTTTATTTCTTAGAATAATTAATGATTAGACAAAAGAGAAATGATCAGTCTCTCCAGCAAGCGAAGAGTTTAAAGGTGAGAAGATTTCCCAATCTCCTCCAAGTGTTGGTTTCCAGGTAGTCGGTAGTTGCGGTGTTGTCAGCGGGTTTCGGTCTGTTGATGTCCGTCTGTGTGTTTGTCCCTTTTCTGCTGGAGTGTTCAGTCTTTTTATACTAAATTGATGAGGAGAGGGTGATTGTTAAGTGAAGGTTGGTTGTTTGCTGAAGGTGACCTATCAGGGGACCAAGGGTTGGTTTCCCACGACTTCTTGGCTACTTCGGTTGATAATCATTAGACTTCTGTTTCTCGTATGATCTCGGCCTCTGGGTACAAGTGGTAGTGAGAAAGTATGCTGGTGTCATACGATGCTTGGTTGTCTTCGAAAGATAATTTCTTAGTGTAGCTAAAATTGTTACATAAAAACAACTCCTTTGTTTGTTTAGCTATCAAGTACCTTTCCAGTGTTCGTTTTCCACTTTCAGGTTGATTATTACCGTCCTGATCAGGTTTATTGCATAGCTGATAAGGGATTCAATGTCACCTCAGTCAAAGTTTCTGCCATGATGCAAAAAGTGCCTCATGTTACTAAATCAGCAAACCATTTTTTTCCAACATTTATAATGAACAGCTACAGATTTTATAAAAATTCTTATAATAATTCTATATGATTTTTTGCATTTACATTTATGATTCTATAAATTACATTTTTTAAAATATCTAAACACTGATTTACCTAAAAGCAATGTCAACTACCATCCATCAATTGGTTTGAAATTTAGGTTTATTTGACTTACGAGAGTAATTATTAAAACCAGTTATAATTTTTGAGAAAATCCTTATTTAAGTTCTATATGATTTTTAGCCTTTACATTCATGATTCTATAAATTACATTTTTTATGATATTAACCTCCTCGTCGTGCGGGATAAACCGGAGCGGTTAGGCCGAACGGGTTGAGCTATTGAGTTGAAACTTTCTGTGGTAACTCAGGAAGAGTACAGGACCTTCGGACACCCATCATTTGTTTCAAAAGATTGACTTGGGGAAAAGGTGTTCCGATCACTCCAATTTTGATGCCTAAATTCATAACTAAATTCGGGCTCTCAAATGCAAACCATTTTGGTCATTTTTAAAAATCGGAAGTACCAAAACCAGAATTTAGTTTCTGGTATTCTAGTATTTCCGGTTTGGAAAAATTGCTAGTATTAAGTACATTTAATATAATTAAGAATGAGTTTTTTAATTTTTCAAATTGGTTGAGTTTTAAGCAAGAAAAACGCGTTTAAAGTTTGCCAATTTGTGCTGATTTTGGCCAAAAAATGCATCATGAATACAGAGGATTATCTCAGTAACCGTTTGAGTTTTTGACTCAAAACTTTTTGCAATATGTGTAATGTAAAACTGCTTTTTGGTGATGTCTTCAAGATGAGTAGAGTCGAGTAGAGAAAAAGTAGATTGACTAAGATTGCTAGTCCTATTAACCTATAAGTTTCAAACGTCGGGCGTTCAAAGGCGACTAATGGTGTCTACAAAATTTTCGCTTTCACTTCTTTTTTCTAAGCCGTTTCAGCCAGATTAACTTGTGAAGACGATAAAGAACACCCTAAAACAGTACTCAAACTCAAAACTCAATAAAGATGACTACCAATGCATTCAATGGCGTAGCTGAATGGTGGGGACCTTCTTGAGGAACCCAAAATTACTTGAAGTTGTTGAAAAGTCAATCAATGACAATTGTGGAGTTTGCTTCAACTCCTACTTGAACCACATTAACATAAAATGATGGTTTATTAATAAAATAACAATGTTCAGTAAAATTCACAATACAGAAAAAGGGTGCTTGATCACAAGCACAGCATTCTTCAGAAGGGCATGTTGATCACAACATGTGAGCTCCCTCACTGATCTTCTTCGAGCTTAACATAAAGCTCTACAAAGGTCCTCAACAGAGGCCTAACAAAGCCTGCTCAAACGAATGCTTTGCGAATGCTGATGTCTCAACGACATCGTTGCTCTTTTTATACTAAAGTTGGCTCTTGGTTTAGGAGAGTCAAAGTGCATTAACTTGCAGCGTCGCTATTATATCTCCGTGTATAAAACTTGTTTGTGTGTGTATGTGTGGAAATAAGGAAGTGTAGACACCTGTCAGAGATCAAAAGCGTTTTATCAAAAGTTTCTTAGTTTGCTTCCGGGTTAAAACAGGATAGAACAGAAAAAAATTGCTTCACCTTTTTTTCTTAGCCATAATTCAGTTTGACACAATTTTAGTTGTTAACCTTATGGTCACTTCTACCATTCATTCAGATCTCATTAGACCGTAACAACTGTTAAAAACACACTTAAGTTTTATTTTCTCAGAGCTTGCAAAGTCAAGCAATCATTGCATCAGCGCATAAATCATTTTCTCCTAAATTGCTAAACAGTCCAACCTAGTAGCTTAATATTTCACTTTCGTACTTAAATTCTTATTTCTGTATCAATTCATTATTTTGGTATTTTACAGTACTTTCAAATCAACAAAAAGAAGTCCAAATTTATTTGTACTTCATATATGTTTTTGAGATGCTAAGTCATAATTTCTATTAAGTTTAAAATACTTTTATTAACCGGAAGTAGTATGTTTCAGTTGGAACTTTTGACTTCCGGCAGATAAATATTTATTTTGCAATAAAATGTAATAGTGCTGACTTATAAAGGTTTTCAGTTTACCGTTTTCAGTGACAACAAAGTTTACATTTAGAATGTTTAAAATACGTTTTATTGTAAAACAAACAGCACGTTTAAAATTTAGAATTTTAAAAGTAATTTAAATCTGTAAAAATTTTTGATTTATCTGCCGGAAGTCAAAAGTTCCAACTAGAACATACTACTTCCGGTTAGTAAAAGTATTTTAAACTTAATAGAAATTATGACTTAGCATCTTAAAAACATATTGCAAAAAGTTTTGAGTAAAAAGCTTAAACGGTTACTGAGATAATCCTCTGTATCCATGATGCATTTTTTGGCCAAAATCAGCACAAATTGGCAAACTTTAAACGCGTTTTTCTTGCTCAAAACTCAACCGATTTGAAAAATTTAAAAACTCATTCTTAATTATATAAAATGTACTTAATACTAGTGATTTTTTTAAACCGGAAATACTAAAGTACCAGAAACTAAATTCTGGTTTTAGTACTTCCGGTTTTCAAAAATGACCAAAATAGTTTGCATTTGAGAGTCCGAATTTAGTTATGAATTTAGGCATTAAAATTGGAGTGGTCAGAACACCTTTTCTCCAAGTGAATCCTTTGGAACAAATGATAGGTGTCCGAAGGTCCTGTACTCTTCCTGAGTTACCACAGAAAGTTTAAACTCAATAGCTCAACCCGTTCGGCCTAACCGCTCCGGTTTATCCCGCACGACGAGGAGGTTAAAGAAAGTTAAATTTTAAAACAATTTTAATAAACACCTATTTATTTATGTTAAATTTTAGTTGACTGGACTACTAAAAGTATTTTTTAATAAGTTTTCTAAATGACACTGAACCGAACTTTTTACAAGTATTTTACGAATTAACCAGCCAAGTAAACCCCAAATGTTGAAGGCTGGTGTCATTTGGTTGATCGGCACCGACGGCTCGGGGCACAACGAGCTTGCAAATTGTGTCCCAAGCCGTCGATCGATGCCGATCAACCAAATGACACCAGTCAATGTTTAACAACATAATGAACAAAATAAACGGTTAAATGAATTTAAACAAAATGAAACAATGGTTTGTGCCGCCAAACGACACTCACACCCTTGTTTAAATGAAAATTTTAAATTAAAGTTAAAAAACTGTTTTACAATTTTTTTTAATTTTATTCATTTTAGTTAAAAATTGCCGCTACTGTACATTTTTAAATTCCTTTTGTCAACAAATTTTTGACAATACCCTATTTGAAATGTCAATTCCGTGCGCAAAATATCAAAAATAGCGTCAAAATTGTACCTTTGACTGTTCAAAAAAATTTTTTATAAAGTGAGTTAAAATTTTACGGAAAACAATTATTTTACAGTCAAAAGCACAACTTCTTTTTTTAAAGTACTTTGCGCACAAAATTGATATTGCATGTAGGGTATTGTTGGAAATGGTTTGATAAGAAAAATTCAAAAGTATAACCAATTTTCGGTTGAATTTTTAAGTTGTATTACATGTCCTTTTTTGATTTGATTTAACATTAATATAAAAATGTTTTTTATTTTTTAGTTTCAATATTCAAAATCTTATTTCTACATTTATACAAGAATTCGAAATAAAGACGTTAGATTAAATTTGTTTAATTATTTTAAATATGCAGAAAATTTTGACGAAATACTTCGCCAAAAAATTGATATTGCATGTGAGGTATTGTGAAATCGTTTGATAAAAAAGTTATCAAAAGTTTATACACCAAATTTTTGATTGAATTGTAAACTGTTATTAACCGGTCCTAATTTTTAAAATTTGAAATTAATATAAATTGTTTTTATGTCTTAAGTTTCAATATTCAATCTATTTCACAATTTATACAAGAATACATATTAAAAATGTTGAAATTAAAACTTTTAAATCTTAATAGCGGAAAATTTTGACTGAAATATAATCATTAAAAAAATCAGAATTTTTGTGAAAAATGGCATTGACCTTATTAGGAATTAATTGGCATAAAAATTTCATCTAAAAGCTTTTAAAACCCAAAATTTTAAGATTCCATTGATAACAATAAGAACGTTAGATGAATTGACTAAAAAAAATTAAATTACACCCGAGATTTAGCAATGTTAACCAAAAAATTTTAAATTGGAATCCAAAATTGGAATCATTTTGAAAATATTTTTTTGAGGAAGATTTAAAAAAACAACTTTCCTAGTAATGGAGAAAGAATTCATTTATTATACAATTAAAAAAAAAGTTTATTTTGTGTTAAAATGAATCCAATAAGCCTAACTATAAGCAGATATTAACCTGAAAAAATAACATTAATTCGTTTAACATTAAAACATTAAAAAAATATAAATTTTGAATCACATTGTAAAAATTTTTGTTAATTTTTGAAAAATCAAAGTTGTAATCAGATTTAGAATGTTTTTAAACCTTATGGTTAATGAGAAAACAAAAAAAGTTTAAAAATTGTCATTTGTTTTAGTAGATGTTGTGCTGGCTTTGAAAATTGTGCGCATGCTTGTTACTCTAATTTGGATGTTGCACTTTTGGCTCAGGTTGTGCCAGCTGGGCAAATTTTAGGATTATTTTACTGAAAGTTAGTTAAGCCAGGAAAACTTTTTAAAGTTTTTGACGTTTTTGGAACTGGAAAGCTGGCGATGATTTTTGCAATGTTTTTTTAGTAAACGTTTCTCATTTCAAAGAGGGTTGCTCAAATCTGCCCACATTTTTGAAACATAAAGTTTATACAGTAAAAAAATCCGATTTTAATGGGGATTGCTGGGACCATCGATTTAAATTTTCTAGTTTTTTATAGTGAAAGAAAAATGAGTATATTTTTACTCCTTCCAATCTTAACGGTTGTACCTTTTTCTGAGATCTTCAATAGAAACTGCATTGAGCTATTACATCGAACTTTACTAAATACAATTGCAGAATTTTTTTAAGCGCATTTTTTATGTGGAAAAAAAGGTTTCAGAAAAAGATACAACCGTTAAGATTGGAAGGAGTAAAGATATACTTGTGGTGCCAGTTGTCCGGCTCACCAATGTGGTGCCGATGTTGAGGCTGGTTTATTCGGAAAGGACTGGTGTTGTTAGTGAAGGAAAGACAGGCTAGCATGGTGACCAAGTGAGGATTTTAAAAAAGCATTTGATGAAAGAACAAAGGGTGAACGGTGGAAGTGCCCAATCTTCAAAGTTTGACTTGTTTTTGAGCTTCAGTAGTGACATCGATCCAGTGCTGGCCAGTGTCCTATGTAAAGTGAACTTTGAGCGTTTGATGGCTCCTTCGTGTTGTGAAGTGGTGATCCAACGGGCGTAACGTACTGTACGGACGGGTCACCAGCGTGGCTCAACGTTTTTCCTTTCACTCTGACTTACTCGCTCTCTGTTTCTTGCCTTGTCAACATCTCTTTTACCTGTGAATAAACTCGTCTTATTACAGATTATGAGACTGCGGACCTAGCGCAACTGAAGCACCAGCAGAACCCCCGGCTCTGAATCTGAGCAGAAGCACCGGCTCTGAATCTGAGCAGCACCACCGGCTCTGAATTTGAGCAGCACCACCGGCTCTGAACCTGAGCAGAAGCAAAAGGCTCTGAACTTGAGCAGAACAAGAAGAATGTCGTCCACCGGAATCGAGAAGTTGACGACGGAGAACTGGATCTGCTGGAAGATGCAGATGGAAGCGTACCTCACCGGCGAAGGATGGTGGGAGCAGGTCGACCCTGCGAAGATCGTCATGCAAAGATTGATGAAGAGAAGAAGGCAAAGGCATTCGCATTCATGGTCCGTCACTGCTCGACGGCCATCGTATCGGACTTGGCCTTGAAAGGCCACAACGTGAGCAAATGCCCGCGCGGCATGTGGACGTACTTGGTCAACCGCTTTGAGAAGGTCAGTGGCACCACCAAAATGATCGCTTTCAACCAACTAGTGGACACCAAGATGGACATCAACAACGTGAGAAGTTTCATTTCCGAGTACGAAAGGGAATCAGGTGGCCAGGATGGCCGGAATCAGCCTGACGACGAATCATTACCTGCGATTCGTTCACCAATCTGCGATGACTCGAAGCACCCGAATCGCTGCAAGAGAAAGATGACTTCGAGGAAGCGAAGGAAATTCTCCGACGTGAACAAAACGGTACCTGGAGAAAGAAAAGAGCGAACAGCTCTGAAGGCTACCTGCACGGAGGACGACAGAAGGAAAGCAAAGTCCCGTACTGCGAAAATGTGGATGAAGGCCACTGGCAAAAGACTGCAACCCAGGCGTCAAGTGTTCGGTTGTGGTCAGTGCGGCCAGTGGTAGCTAGATGCCCGGAGAAGGCAAGACTCAATAACGAATTCCTCAAGTACGTCTGCTCGTCAGTTTGTCTCTTATTTCAGACACAGAGCAATGATACTACTTGGACAGTGGTGCTCTGATCACTTCAGTCAATGAGCGAGTGCATTCACAGGATGAACAATGCACAGCACAGTGACGACGCAGAAGGAAAGAAATCAAACATCACGGGCGTCGGAGACGTGACGCTGAAGAACGTGACCTTGAAAAATGCAAAACTGTTCCAGAATTTTGCACAAACCTCTCTCCGTCGCGAGAACTGTGCGAAGGATGGTTGAAAGTGAGTTTTGCGGATACAACGGCAGAGTAAGAGAAAAGGAGCAAACTGTGTTGAGTGGCACCGCCAGACACAGGTGTTCTGTGAAAAGAAGAAGAACTGCTTGGTGCAGCAGAAGAGTGGCATCGCGGATTGAACCATCCCGGCGCCACCAGGACGCAACTGATCAGGAAGGAGAACCCTCAGCTGCCAATCAGTACTGTCTCCGACTGCGACGCCTGTCTTCGGGGAAAAGCGAAGCAACAAAAGTACCCAAAGGCAGACTCGAGAGCATCCGCACCACTCGAACTGGTGCACACCGATGTTGGCTTCATGCCGGTCGCAGGGCTGCGACAAGAAAAGTGTTTCGTGATCTTCGTCGACGACTACTCTAAGCTAGTCAGAGTCTTCCCAATGAGAACAAAAGGCGAAGTGGCCGCAAAACTAAAGGAGTTCATCATCTGGGGAGAAGCAGTCACTGGAAAGAAGTTGCAGCGTCTACGGTCTGATTGCGCCAGAGAGTATCTGCACGGAGAGTTCAGCAGATTTGCTGAGGAAAAAGGGATTTTCCAAGAACACTCGACGGCGTACTGTCATCAGCAAAACGGTGTTGCCGAGCGGTTCATTCAGAAGCTGAAGACCACCGCCAGAGTACTGCTGATCCAGGCAAACGCGCCACTGAAGTTGTGGCCGGAAGCATTGAAACACGCGGCGTGGACTGACGCTGTTGTACCTCACACAGGCACAAACGAGGCACCGTATGAGTGCTTCTACGGGAAGAAAGCGCCAATGGAGCGTCTTCGTCCATTCGGCTGCATCGCTTACGCACATGTACCGGATGCGCAGCGGAACATGCTGCAGCCAACAGCTCGAAAAACAATGTTCCTCGGATACCCTTACGAGTCGAGCAACTACTACGTGTACGATCCAGAGACTCGCAGGGTGGCCAAGGCAAGGAATGTGACGTTCAAAGAGGAGTTCTTCTTCTCAAAGCAGGACGGAGCCGTTCAGGCTGAGGGGGAGGATAGTGGCCAGCCTGACAGTTCGGAGGAAACGACGCCTGACGTGGAGGAGGAGCACCAGTACCAGCCTGAAGAGGAAGAAGAAGAAGCGGATTCTGAAACGGAGGAAAGCAGCAGCGAGGAGAAGGACACCATCACCGAGGGAGACGCCAGCGAGCAAACGGTGCCAACGCAGATAGAAACAGAGCCAGCCACAGCCGCTGAGCAACAACAACAAAGCACAGAAGCAGTGGCGCTGCCGCTGAGAAGAAGTGAAAGAACACGGCGGCGACCAACTCACTTGAACGACTACGTGTGTGGAAAGACGGAGGAAAGTCAACCAGAACCACAGTCGTACAGTGAGGCAATCGCTTTGGACGAAGCTGAAGAATGGACGCAAGCAATGACTGATGAATGGAGTTCGTTCAAAGTACACCAGACCGGCGACATTGTTGATGCGCCGCCGGGAAAGAAAGTAGTAAAAGGAAAATGGGTCTTTAAGAGCAAACACGACCCAGAGAGTGGAAGGAGCAAGAAGAAAGCCCGCTACGTGGCTTGCGGCTACTTGCAAATAGCCGGCATTGACTACGAGGAGACGTTCTCGCCCGTAGTCAACTTCGACACAGTGAGAGTCGCTCTCACGGTGGCAGCAGCACGCCAATACAGTGTTAGGCAGTTTGACGTGAAGACTGCCTATCTGCACGCTGAACTGAAGGAAACCATCTACATGGAGTTGCCTGAGGGGTTTAGAGTGCCAGGCAAGGTACTAAAGTTGAAGAAGGCGGTCTATGGGTTGAAGCAATCGGCACGATGCTGGAATGAGCACATCCAGCAGATCTTCACCAATAACCAACTGAAACAGAGCACAAATGACCAGTGCCTGTATTACAACAACAACAAAGAGCTCTACGTACTGCTCTACGTAGACGACCTCCTCATCTTGAGCAAGGAAAAGAAAGACGCCGACCAGATTAAGCAAGCGCTGGCTCAGAAGCTGGAGCTGAAGGAGATTCAAAAGGTGGAACGCTTCTGCGGAGTAGAGATCAACTTTGAGAATGGAAAGTTCCTGCTCAGCCAGACTCTTCTGATAGACGAGCTAGTGGGAGCATACGGATTGACCGAAGGGCGCGAGTACGCCGACTCTCCGCTGCCAGAGTGGGGCGACTACTCCGAAGGAGAAGCAGACCTGAACCTGCCAATAAAGAACCTTATCGGCAGTTTGCAATTCATTGCCAGCAGAACTCGGCCCGACATTGCTGCCAGCCTGAACTACTTGTCGCGGCAGACGTCTAAACCCACACAGAGGCTGTTCAATGCCTGCAAGTACCTACTGAGGTACGTGAAGAAGACTCGCGACCTGAAGCTGGTCCTAGGACGTCAATCGCAAGAAGGACTGGTGATCTTCACCGACGCCAGCCACGCACCCCTGCCAGACCGAAAGTCAATCACTGGTGTGGTGGTGCAGCTATTCGGCAGCACGGTGGCTTGGACGAGTAAGAAGCAGCCGACTGAAGTGGCTTTGTCCAGTTCTGAGGCAGAGTACTACGCGATGAGCCGAGGTGTCTCAGAAGGCCTCTGGATGAGCAGACTGATCGTAGAGTTTGGAGAATCGGAAAAGAAGTTTCTTTTGAAGTGTGATAATCAGTCAGCAATTGGCATGTTGAAGAACCGACCTCAAAAGGACGCGAAACACATTGATGTGCGGAAGCACTTCATCCTAGAGAATCACCTGCGAAAAAGGATGGAAGTAGAGTACGTACCAGCAGCAGGCCAGAAGGCGGACTACTTGACCAAAGCGATGTCCCCAGTCACCGCAAGAAAGGCCCAGGAGACCCTTCTTGAAATGCCACTCTCTTCCTCTCGAGCGATGACGCAATATTTCTCACATTTTTCACTATGAGAAAAAAAAACTTTTTATTTTGAACGGCCCTAGCTCCCAAACGGCTGGGAGTTTTTTAATTCTGAAAACGTTGTACAGATCTACAACTCTTTAGCTGTCATTGTGCCAAGTTTCGTAAAATTCTGAACAGCCAAAGTGAAAAAAACATTTAAATGAAAAAAATTTGTCGGACCGATTTTGACCCAGCGGTAGACTGTCACTTACAAAAACACCTCGCTTCGCTCGGTGTTTTTGTGCGCTCCAGTCAAAAATTTTAAACTTATTTTACGGTTTCTGGCAGAAAACGCAGACGTGCTGGGGTTTAACGGACTAGAACAACAGTTACCTTTTGCTTTTAGCTTTCCAATAACACCAAAATTGGCGTTGGGACGCTAAAATTATGTTTATAAAGAAAATTTTAAAAATTTGGTATACAGGGTGAGTCAAAAGTTCTGTCAGTACTTTTTTTAAGACCGATATTTCTAAACAAACTAAAGTGTTTTCAAAAACAAAAAATACTGTCAGTAAGAGTTACTTCTCTACTTGATTTTCAATTTTAAATCATTTAATTTTGATTTGTGGTTCCAAAGTTATTGTCAAAAGTTTGGAACGTTCCAAAACTCGTTCTATGGGAAAACCATGCATTCCTATGGGGGCGGTCAAAATGCATGCAAGTCAATGGCGCAATGCATTTCCTATGGCGCATTGATAAAACATTAGTTATCACAAAGATTTTCGTGCAAAAAGCAAAATTAATCACAAAACTTACAAAATTAAGTTTTTAGCACTCTGGGTTTATTCTAAATTTTTTTCAATGATGTACTTTTTAGAAAAAAACTCAAAAAGCTTATTCGTCATTGCACGTTTTGCCGGCAAAGTAGCAAAAGTTATAAGGAAATTTTGAGTTTCATCTTAACAATTTGACTTGTTGACTAGAAAGTTTTTTGCTTTGCACTTTTTTAAATGAACGTTTAATTTTGTTTGTTTTAGTTTTCAGGGCACAATGTTATTATAAAGTTGAAAATCAAAATTTGTGTTTAATCGATGTTGATTAATCGATGATAATTGATAACATATCAAACTCAGTGTAAAATTTTAACGTGCGTAATCCAAACTGACTTTTATTTTACAAAAAAATGTTTTAAAACAAAAGTAACTCTCTAGCTGAAAATTCAAATTGTTTAACTACACAAAAATTTTTTTAATAACTTTTGCTAATTTGCGAGCAAAACGTGTAATGATAAGGGTAAGCTTTTTGAGCTTTTTTAAAAAAGTAAATCATTGAAAAAAATCTTAGAATAAACCTAAAATGCTCAAAACTTGATTTTGTTAAGTTTTTGAGGTTTGTTTTGTTTTGCACAATAAAATTTGTGTGAAAATCAATGCCTTGTTAATGCCCTGTCAATGCGCCATAGGAAATGCATTGCGCCATTGACTTTCATGCATTTTGACCGCCCCCATAGGAATGCATGGTTTTTCCATAGACCGAGTTTTGGAACTTTCCAAACTTTTGATGATATCTTTGGAACCATCAGTCAAATTTAAATGATTTAAAGTTGTAAATCAAGTAGAGAAGTAACTCTTACTGACAGTATTTTTTGTTTTTAAAAACACATTTATTTGTTTAGAAAAATTGTTCTCAGAAAAAATACTGACAGAACTTTTGACTCACCTTGTATTTTGTACAAATAAGTCAAAATGATAGCACTTTTTATGACAAATTTTAACCTTTTGTGGCCAAATAAAAAATTTACACATAGTTTTGAGCCCTACAAAATCGAATGAAACTAAATTCAAGTCAAAATACCAACCGGAAATAGAAAGTAGATAACGGATTTTTAACTTTCGGTTACTTTAAAAAACTTTAAATACTAAAAACAAGATTTCCGTATTCTAAAACAATTATAGAAATTAAGAAACAAGAATGCTACAGTAGTCAAAACAGTCAGAAAACTGTTTAAAAACTACCAAAAATTTTTTTTTGGTATTCTGGTTCCTAGATTGTAAATGAGATAAGGAATTTAAACAAACTAAAATTTTATTAACAAGTACACTCCTCTAGTATTTAATAAAAATACTTTTTTAAAAAATTATTCATTTTTAAATTAGATAAAAATTGATAATCAGATAAACACTTAGCGCCCCCTGGCGGAAAACCCAGACGTGCTGGGGCTAAACGGCTTTCCAACAAAACCAAATATGTGAATGGGACGCGACTTTTTTGCAGAAACGCTTACCGTGCTGTGCACTGATACTTTTTTACACAGTTGTGCTCTCACTTATTTTTTTCTAAATCTAAGATTTTGGTTAAATTGAATCAGTTAAGCAACGGCTCACCCTGGCGTCACTTGGTTCACCAAAAACGCCCGCCAACGAGGGCCTCGCGAGCGGAGAGAGCGATTTTCTTCATTTACAAAACATGTTTCGCAAAACCATTTTTGACAAATGTCGCAACTAGTGTGAACTGCAAAAAAAATAAAATTAAAATTTTGAAACAACTTTTATATATTTACCTCTAACTTTTGTTCTTGCTATTCTTTTGCGTTTCGTCGGCAACTTTGATTTATCAATCTTCTTAGCGCAACTAACACATTGACGTTGTATCGTTTTATCGGATAATTCCAAACGATTAATAATGTTTAAAATTTGAACTTGATTTTTTGTTTTTACTAAAATAATTTTTTAAATTAATGCAAGCTGATGACTTTAGCAAAAATACTACTAACTTTCTTTTTTTCCTTCTTGGATTAGTTTGATAAATAATTTCGTAGATTCTTTTGGAATTGTTATGTTTCGCGAATCAAAATTTTGAATTGTGCTTTTAAACAATTCAAATGCGTTTACAACGGCCGTGTTAAAAAGAATTTCATCAACTAGTCTTCGATACCATTTTCTTCCTTTAACAAAAATTAACTTGTTGCTTTTTGCATCGCTTCTGTCAACCGGGTTTTTATTTTTGTTGTAGTATTCAGTGGCCACAGGACGAGTCATTGGGCCCAAATTTTCTAAAACTTGATTTTTTTCTTCTTTTTGCTACGATGTTGTTTTTAACTTGATTGTTTCTGTCAACAATTGTTCTGCGACAATTTGAATGAAACGTCGATAAAATAATATAACTTTTCTTGTCATTTGTGTTTGGCCTTTTGTAGTCTCTTGCTCGGTAAATTAGTATTTTTTTTGTTCGGAAAAATAAGATTTTATTTCGCCAGCTTCAACTTCACGTTTCAAATCTTGAGGAATTCCTTTTCTATTATTCTTTATTGTGCTTAAAATTTTAAAATCAAGTATTTTTGATTTTAGTTACACTCTCAAGTAACCTGATTCTAATGCATCTGTTCAGAAACAATACTTACCAACTAGATAAGTCTTGTTATTTGCTAACCAAATAGCCAAAGGAATTGATGTATACCGATTATCAGTGCAAAGAATTTGACCTTTGTTCAAATAACCTTGAAGTAGGACTTGACAAACATAATCTGCATTTACACTTGAAATTTCCGGATCAGAAATGTAAGGAAAAACACGCAAAACGTATCCATTTTCGGTTGCAAGTTTGAACTCTTTAACTCCATAGCCTGTTTTCTTATTCTTTATATAAACCCGTTGACCGCGACCATACAATGGGATTAAACTTTCGTCTATACAGATATTTTTTCCAAGAGAATAAAATTTTGCAAAATTCTTATTAAGTTCATCAACCAGTCGCTTTACTTTGCTCATCTTGTCGCCAATCGATAAGGCATTTTCATCGTCAGAAAAATGCAAATGTTTGTGATTATTGCAAAAACGGTAGTACTTTATCACTTGATTGACTTTTTCCCCAGAAGAACAAGGATTTTCGGGATCGATTGTTCAGTATTCCTTAAGTTCATGTTTTTAAAATTTTAAAAATCTGTTTGAATACGGCTAAGTTTAAATAGATTTATTGACAAAATAAGCACTGCAAAACTCACAAAAGGCAACCGACATCGTCGGTAGTCAGGCATAAAGTAACAATATTTTTGACACTCAGTACTGTACTGAGCATCTTTGTCATTGGGTAGACATTCTTTGCATAACTTGATAGCTCCCTCTAGTCGAGGGAATCTCATCATCGGACAATCAATGCAAACTGATGACTATAGGACAATTAAACGTAAAATTATATTATACCTTGTTGCAAGCCATCATATTTGAAGCTCAAAATACACTTTTATTCACCTCTTGTCAGGTTTTTCCAACGAA